>CAVMJV010000281.1:0-82539 GCA_963681835.1 Meloidogyne enterolobii
AACTTATTTAGAGGAGAAAACTTGCGGACAAAACTTGCGAATTTAATAAAGTAAAAACGCTAACCATGTAGACGAGAGCATTGGAGTTTAATCGTTGAAGTGAAGATCGCCCAGCTATCTCCTAAGAGAAACTGGTGCTTTTTTGCCCGGCTATCTCCTAAGAGAAACTGGTGCTTTTTTGCCCGGCTATCTCCTAAGAGAAACTGGTGCTTTTTTGCCCGGCTATCTCCTAAGAGAAACTGGTGCTTTTTTGCCCTGCTATCTCCGGAGAAACTGGTGCTTTTTTGCCCTGCTATCTCCTAAGAGAAACTGGTGCTTTTTTGCCCTGCTATCTCCGGAGAAACTGGTGCTTTTTTGCCCTGCTATCTCCGGAGAAACTGGTGCTTTTTTGCCCTGCTATCTCCTAAGAGAAACTGGTGCTTTTTTGCCCTGCTATCTCCGGAGAAACTGGTGCTTTTTTGCCCTGCTATCTCCTAAGAGAAACTGGTGCTTTTTTGCCCTGCTATCTCCGGAGAAACTGGTGCTTTTTTGCCCTGCTATCTCCGGAGAAACTGGTGCTTTTTGTTGTTGCTGCTGCTGTTGTTGTAGCTGCTGTTGTTGCTGATGCTGTTGTTACTGCTGCTGCTGCTAAAAATTGGATACATTTTTCAAAAATTGAAAAAAGCAAGTCTTGTCCGCAAGTCATTACTCCTCCCCACCCCTCAAAAAGGTTAACCCCAAAAAAGGAAAAGCCACGCTCCAAGTTGTAGAACATCTTTGCTATAAATGGCAACAGAGAACACTAGACGAGCCATTAAAAATCGATTATTGATTTTTGGGATGAAGTGTCATTTATTCTTTATTGTTTGCATTATGCCAAATATCGCAGATTTTTGAATTCTGAAACAAATATTTAAAAATATAGCGGTCTCAAAACCACTTTATGGATTTCTAGTTTCTAATCGGAAATTTAAATTTAAAATAAAAAAATAAAAGATAGAGCAAGAATGTCAACAAATTGAGTCTCTATACACCGACATTGTTTTAGCCGTTTTAGAGTCAAAGACACCATTGTAAAAATACTGTCCAAAACGGTTAAGTAACAACACAGAAAAAACATGTAATGGTCAGAGAAATGCATTTTCACTACTCTACCGTGGGAAGAATTAATTCTTTTTCTCTAACCAGTACATGCCTTTGCATGTCTAAACAATGGCCGCTGAAAAAATCAATAAATGTAAAAAGAGTGCGGGAAATAAAGAGACATTAAACAGTTAAAGTTTGAGGTCAGTTCAGTGCGAAATATTCAGCTTAGTGCGACAGATCGACTGTATTGAAGATACGTACTAAGATTCTGTCTCTTAAATACGTGTATACATATTCTTTTTATTTTACAGATCTTTAAGTGATCTGATGAGAGAAGATAAAAGTGACCGCAATTCCAAAAGGAGTCGAGATCCTCAACTTTCTGAACGAGACAGAAAAACGGCTGTTCGACGCTCGTCCTCCAGAACTCGTGAATTACGTAGTAAGCAAACGTCGCGTCATGAGGATGAACGGTTTGATTTTATTTTTATGTTTATTTATGTTTAAACAATTTTTAGCAAACGGGCAATAAGTGGCAGAGGTGAAAAAGAAACTGGCCGCGATAGCACACGCAACAGACAAGATGGTAGACGGAAACGAAGCCCAAGTCCCAATATGGCATCTACTCGTGGTGGAAGAACGCGTGTTGATAACAATGGACGTTCTAAGGTTGTATGATTTTACTTTTGAGTTCACTTTGAAAATTAAAAATTCTAGCGTGACGCTCCTGAGGCTAAGAGGGAGCGAAAAGAAGCTGAAAAAGATCTGGTTCGAGGTACAGATTCGTCACAATTTGCTTTTGGTGGTAATGAAGTTCAGCAATATGATAGTGCAATAGCAAATGGAGGGTTTGGTAGTATTGACTTTCAATCGGGCTTTGCAAATTCGGGGTTTTCAAATACAAATTTCGCGGATTCAGGATTTCGTAAAAATGTTGGAATGGATGAATTTAACCGTGGTGGCAATCAATGTAAGCGTTTTTTACAGATTCATATATTGTTATTTTTTAGCCAAGCCCAGGATACTTGCTCCAAATAATGGTGGAAGAGAAGGCAATAAAGAAATTCCTGCAGATGCTCCCAAGTTTACTGTCAACGAACTTTCCGCAGAATCCATTAAACGAGGTTTTTATTTTTGAGGCTTCATCTAAAAATGAGTAGTTCCTACTAATTGTAAGGTTGTTCACGGTCGGTTAACCGAACCGAAAACCGGTATTTTTGCGAATTGGAAACCAAAACCAGGGGGTCTATGGCACTGAACAGCCTTATTTTCTGCCCTCCACTTAATTTCATTTAATATTTTAACAAGTTTATTTTTCAGAACATACGCAGAAAGGCGCAAATCAAAGAGTATGGACCTTATCTTTTTAAATCTTAATTCTCTTCCAATGATTTCTATCTACAGCGATTTTTACCTAATCATGGCACTTTTGGAATGAAACGTCAATATGCTGGTATAAGAAGCGCCGCTACATTTACTGGGTCAGTTCATACACTCCCCTCATCGGAACAAACGAGCTGCTGAATTTTTTTACTATTTTTACGGCGTATTTTTTGCTACTTAATTCATTTGTAGTGCACCGAGAATGCAACAACAAAAACATGGTCGGATGTTTGGTAATTTTATTTTTTTAGTTTAAAATTAAAAATAATATTAGATGGTTCCAATCCTACTGCTAGAACTATTCAACCTACTGAAAAGGCGGAAAGAAGCAAATCCGAAACTGAACAGGCTCCTGTGCCTCGTGGAAGGAATTACTTCATTGTATGTTTAAATGGAAATTATTGAAGTATTTCATTTAATACTTTAGCATGATCATCGTGATACAGCGTTTGTCAATCAACGCAATCAAAACAATATTCGCTTTGGACAACAAGGTTTGACTTATTAATGGGACCGTCCAAAACATGCAAGGTTGGGAGTTGGAGTCCCTTTTCATGGTACGTCCTCAAAATGCTGAGGAAAGGACAAGAAAAAGGAAAGGATCTCCAGCTCTAAACTTGCATGTTTTGGACAGCCTTGTTAAAATATTATTTTAATTTTTTAGGAAGAGGAAGACCAGCTCCAACTGGATGGCGTAATTTTGGTGATAGAGAAGGAAATGTTGACGAGGTTAGGATTTTTAAATATTTCATAAATACATTTATTATAAATTTAGGCTAGTTTTGCAATTCAAAGTTATGGGAGAGGTGGTGGGGGTGTCGGAGCGCCAACTCGTGGAGGCTTTGCCAAAGGAGGTTTTGGCAATTGGCGTTCCAAGGCTGATGAAGATTTAATATGGAAACATGACAAATATGTAGAGGTATCGCAAGACGAAGCCAACACAAAATTGGAATTGGTGGATGAAGTTGGTATTGAACCACAAGAAGAAATCTTTAATAAGAAACGACCGCAAGAAGGTGAGAGTCGACATCGCTACCAAGACGAAAGTTTTGATTATGAAGTTGAAGAGCTTGCAGTTTATGATTAATTTGTGTACGTTGTTTAAGTGAGATATTTTAACATTATTTACATTGAAACTAAATTCCATTATATTTAAATTAACTTGATATTTTGGTAAATTTTCACACATTTCTAGCACTTCTTTTTCAATAATTTGGCAAATTTATTTAGGAAAATTTACGGGGACATTTATAGAAATAAGGGGGAGCATAGAGAAGAAAAGATTTATTGGAAAAAAATTTTTTAACATTCCTTTTTATTGAACTAAAAATTTTATTGTTCCTACGGAGCAGCTGAAGTTCCTATTTGATCCGAAATTGTTGCTGCTGCAAGTGTTGGAGGGGGCAAAACAAAAGCAACTTGTAAAGGTGTTCCTTGTTTCTGTAAAAGATTTTGCATCTCATCAGAAAAGTGTTTTTGACAATTTATGTTGCTTTGTTTTGTCAATGGTAGTGGTGGATGGATAAATGGATTGTGTTGTTGTACTACAGCAGCTTGTTGATTTTGTATCAATGCATTTGTTGGAACTCCAAAGGGAATTGATGTTGTCCTCGACCCAGCAGCAGTAAATTGCGCTATCGTTGGTGCCTTTAATGGTGATATCGGCAATAACGCTGCAGCAGATGGAGAAATAATTTGAATTGCGGGATGGATTCCAGATGGTTGTGTAAATAATAATTGTTGTTCTGCATTAATTGGAAGGGTCCAACTAAATTAAGTTTAATGAATTTTACAACATACTTGACAAGAAAAATTACCTAAATTTATTTTCATATTGAAATCTCCTCTCAGCATTGCTTTCACGTGCATTCTGCCAACACATTCTTCGTTGTTCTGGCGGTAATGTAGACGATCTTTTAAATTGTCTTCCTACTAAACCAAAATTATAATCATTTCCCAAGTCAGTTTGTAAAGCTGTATCAACCCTTTGTTGAGGCTTTTTCTGTTTTAAATGATAAATTTGTTGATCTTTCACTCGTTTTTGTTGTTGCTGTTGGTGGGTTTGATCTCGAAGACGACGACATTTTCTACAGACCTAAAAACAATTAATTTTGAATGAATTATTCAAAAAAATCATTAACCTGATGTTGTTCTTGTTGCGGAGTTGGTTGTGAATCTTCATCATCGGCAGTTCCTGTTCCACTTCGAATTGTTGGTCTACTACGAGAAACACGTCCACTTGGATCCAATTCATTTTCAGAACAACTTGTAGTTGTTGTAGCAGCTCCACCAAGTTCGTCATAATCGCTGCTGACGGCATTAGTATTTTCCACAGCAGTAGTAGTAATAGCAAAATTTTGCATAGATTGTGCCATTGCTGACATTGTTTCATCACTTGTAGTGGTCACAGACATCTTACAATTAATAATTTTTTTAAGAAACATTAAAAATCGAAAACGCGTACAGACCAAAGTACCGCAACACAATGTACTGCCGAGCTATAACTCGTTCAAACTATTCGAATCAGGGACGCCCTAGTGGACTCGATTCAGCTCATCGAGTCGCATCGAACAATATCAGGGCACCCGGACCGAATAAATTTGAGCGAAGCCCGGATTGGATAAATTTCGGCAGTACATTAGGTTCGAGGTATGTCGACCTGCTCCGAATACTAAAAAACAAACCTTTTCATCAAAATCACTTCGTCTTCTATCATTCTCCTTTTCAAATTGTTCCAATTGTTGTGCAGTCTGTTTTTCAAAATCCTCCGTATCCTCTTGTCCAAAATTTACTTGTGTCGTTTTTTCTGCAGTCTTTAGTGTTTGACAACACAAAGCTTTTGTTGCTGCCACTTTACTAGATTTTGTAGAAACATCCCCAGTAGAACATTCAACAGTTTTGCAAACTGGAAGAGAAGGAGCAGGGAAAACTGACAATTCCGGGATTAGAACTGATTGTAACATGTCGAGTAATTTATCATAATTAGGCTAAAAATTAGCTTAATTTTAAAAACCTTATCATTAAAAATAACCTCATCTCCAAAATGAATTTCACGGCAATAACGAATAAATTTTGCCAAACACGGACAAAATTCTTCCCAACTTGTTTGTTCTTTTAATTGTCTAATTCTTTGGCTAGCTTGATGTCTTGTAGTTGCATTTCTTTTTGAAATATTCTGAAAATAAAAATTTGAATAAAAACAAAATTCATTTAAAATTTAAACCTTCCAAGGTAAATGCCCATTAACAAGTTCTATGAGAACATAGGCCAAACTTTCAAGGTCATCTCTTCGACTCAATTCAATATTTTTGTGACTGTTTAAACTTGCATATTTTGCTGTGCCAATAAAACTACGACCACGACGAAAAGGGATATGAGTCAATGTTCTGTTCTCACCTTCACGAAATCTAAAACAAGAGAGGTAATTAAATTAAACGAAGGTAAAGTGAGAACATAGGACAAAGAATAGGCCAGAGAAGAAGAAAAGTATGGGCAGGATCTTGACGAATCCAAAAAATTAATTAGAGGTTAGTAGGAGAGATCGGAAATTTAAAAAATCCTTATTTTAATTGAGGAAAAATAAAATCTTGACCGGATTCTTGACCTTAAGGAAAATTCAAGGACAAGGAAGAATCAAGGAACACTGAAAAATGCCTTGATCATGACTTTGGATCCAGGAAAATAAAGGTCTGGGTCCAGATACAGGTTAGTAAAAGGTTAAAATCTCCAGCAGTAGGGGCTTTTAAAACAAAATAAGTAACCATACCGATATCTTCTCGCCAAACCAAAGTCGATTAAATAAAGAGTGCTTTCTTTTCCAGGAGGCAATCCCATCAGAAAATTTTCTAAAAATACAAAGGGAATTGAATAATCATCTTAAAAAAACCTGGTTTAATATCTCGATGGATAAATCCGCGTTGGTGTAGATGCCTTATTCTGTGAATCATCTGCTCACCAAGTGATACAATCGTCTAAAAAACTTGAAATGAAATGAGAAAAGGATAAAACCTGTCTAGCAAATCTTCGATTGCAAAAAGCAAATAAGGAAGCAACAGGCGCTCCCAAAAGTTCCATAACCATTATCTTAAATTAAAATTTTTTTAAAAAATGGGTTTGAAAATTCACGTTATGTCCAAATTCGTGGTCATAACAATAAACTTGAGGAAAACCTTCCACTTTTCCATTTCCATCTTCATAAAGAACGGATTTGTAAACCTGAAAAAGATTTTTTGATTAAAAAGCCAAAATTAAATAATTTACCAAATACTCATAGCGCAAATGGTTGTCACGACAAGCTGTTAAAAATAAACAAAAAATAAAATACCAAAGAAACCTCCATCAAATTTAACAGCAACTCTTTGTTTTTTAACTCCAGGACTGTGCAAATCCTCTGCTGCAAAAATTTCACCATATGAACCAGAAGCAATACTTTGCATAATTCGGAAGCGATTGTTGACGAGTAAACCAATTTTGTTTTTTATCATTGCTGCCTGCTCCCAACCTTAATAAAAAATTCTTGAAAAACAAGATTGATATATAAAAATGAGTCCACCACTAAGGTCAAATCAAGATATTTAGAGGCTAAAGGGGAATCAAGATTAAGAATACGGTGGCATGCTGACTTTTGCCTTATCTGACATTTGAAGATTCCGTCTAATTGTAAGTTTCCATAAACCCACATCCATCTTAATTCGCCCAAATCCTGATATCCCCCTTAATAAGTCTTAATCTGCACAAATCCTTTTTATCCTCCAAATATTTGGATTTGTGAGTCTCTGGGTGTGTGTGAGTACCCCTACCTTAAAGATTGATCACATAAAGATAACCTGTAACAGCAGTAGTCCAATCTCCAGCGCCATCCAACGATGGAGGTCGACATTTTTTATTAGGTGTAGTAACAATATGTTGTTGATGGTGATGAACAGCCATGACAGGATGGGCTAATTTGTGCAAAACTGCAGCGGCCGTTGATGGGGGCAAAAACGTTTGGGGTAGAAAATTAGAATGTGCTGTTGAAGCCGAGGGTGGTTGAATAAAAATATTTGGTGGAGGAGGAGGTAGAGGGGGCAATTGACTGAATGTTTGTGGAAGGGGAAGACAATCATTAATTCCCTAAAAATTAAAAAAATTATGAAGAAAAATAGAAAAAATCAACCAAAAATGTAGGCGGATTCGGTCCATGTGGGTGGTTGTGTTGACCTGAATGAATCAAATTCGCAGGAACAAAAGCAGCCGCAAAGGTAGAAGAGCCTGGCTGGCAAGGATTTGAATCCAAAAATTTTGTTCCATTATCAATTACAGGCCTAAACGATATCAAATGTAGTTGGCCCGAAGAGGGAATATTTGGTTGTTGATTAGCCATTGCTGTAGTTGGATGACAATTGGGCATTAGTTGAACAACAGCAGAGCATTTTAAATTGTGTTGGGGGGAAAGAGTTGTTGTCTGAAAATATGAAGCTGTTGCTGAAGATTGTGGTAATTGAAAAGAGTGAAAATTTGTAGAAGTTGTTAAATTATTTGGTTGATGCATTTTTGTTAGAATTTTAATTTCTTTGCAACTTGAAAAAATAACAAAAAATTATAATAAAACATTAAATCAAAAGGTAAAGTAATGTTCAATAAATAAACAAAATGTTTAGCAAAATAAATAAAAAAGAAGGGAAGAGAAAGGTACAGCCGGTAACGAGATGCGTTTGCACAAGGTTAGTACCAGCTCAAAACAAAAAAAAGTGTTGAGGCGTTCTCGCAATAACAATTGCACCATTATTTACAAACGAGTACACACTGACTTTGTATATTTCTCTGATTTACTTTCTCTCGTCTATTTTTCACTCGTGATTATTGAAAAAAATGACGGGTAGTGGACGTTTCAGTGTTGCATTTTAAAAGGAGTCGTTTCAAAGCAAATTATTCAGTGTGTCCTACTGTCGTATGAGAGAAAATCATTAAGAATTCCCGTACGGGAGTTTACGGGATTCTGTCCTGAAATCTATTGTTTTAGCGACTATCGGGATTTACGGGATTGATCCGTGGGATCCTGTCCTGTTAGGCTTGAAAATCCAGAGAAAGCGATTTTGCCGATTTAAGCCGATCATAATATTGTAAATCATATTAATAATGTAAATTTATGATAACATTTTATCATCAAAAATTAGAAACAACAGATAATACAAAATTTAGAATGTTCTATTAATTATTAACATTCAGCTGAAACAATTCGCTGTCTTGGTATCCCATTGTTCTGGGATGTTGAAGATCTGTTTATTTCAGGCCGTTTATTCTGACTAAACCCAGTTCCATTCTCAGCTTTATCCAACTGCCTTTCATTCCCTCCGACTCCATTTCGTGCAAACTGGCATTGATGCTGAAGGCGACGTTTTGCTGTACGTATAAGCCGATAGGAACCATATTTTATGTTTTCACGTCGGCGAACCATTGCCTGGTCTGATGCTAACCAACGATGTGAAAGTGCTTCGTCTGTACGCATTCTCCGCCTGTTTAATTTAAAAAATTGACACAAAAAATAATTTTATACGAAGGCTGTTTCTTTAAAGCCCAAAAAACGAATTTGAGTGCTTCTTCGCTTGCTTGTACTGGAATCTAAACAGAAAATTTAGAATACTTTAAAAATTTTTTTACAAGGTTCGGATCACAACGTTCCTCAAGCACATTATGGCGTACTTCTTGAGGTGTGTCCGTTTCATCAGCAAATGGATGAAAGCCAGCAAGTCTGAAAATCCCGGGTTTAGATTTTCCAATCATTTGATGCTCAAACTCACAGGCAAAAAGTAATTAGGCCAAGACCCCACATATCACTTTGCTGATTGGCCAAAATTTGATCTTCGTTATTTTTGGCGGAATTGTTTTCCAATCCATTAGAAGTCTTTTTAGTTGTTAATAATAGAACTTCCGGTGCAGTCCATTCTTCAAGTAACTGTCCATCACCTGCTAATCCATTACGCGAACCTATAAGACGAGCTCTCCCAAAGTCAATTAATTTAACATGCCAAGCTCGTTTTGTGGTAAACATTACGTTTGTAGGTTCAACATCACCGTGAACAAATCTGTTATTGTTTTGAGGGGTTTGAGGGTATCTCAGAGGTAAACTCACCCACAAAAGTGGATCCATCGAAGAGCACCAGCAATTTGACGAATAACAAAAGCTATTTGCTCCTATAAGTATTATTAATTGTGAGTACTATTCGAAGGATAACAACCTCAGAATATGTCTCAAGCCTCACAAATCTTTGAAAAATATCTTCATAAAGACGCTCCATGAAAAGAAGTTGGAAAGCATTGTCAGAACAATAAGCAGCTAGAAGTTGAACGATGTTTTCATGTTGACATTCTGATAGTGTTTCATATTCAATTAATGCAGCCTTCATACGTTCTGCTGGTGTTGCAAACATTAGAGAGCCGTGAGTAGGTGAGGCACGTATTTTAACTGAACAAAATATCTTTGTAATTGTAAGGAACAATAAGATTCTAAAAATACCTATACAATGGGAACTTGTTTTAGAGTCAATGGCATAGCGTATAACGCTAAACTGGCCACGGAAAAGTTCTGTTTCCAGCTGTCAATTAATATTAAATTTAAATCGGTAATGGTCTGTGGTACCTGAAATCGTTTAAGAGGATCTTCACTAGTATTCAATTGAACTTTCTTCGAAAACCCATTTCCGTTCCCATTAACAGATCCATTCCTTAAAGAATCCTTCCTAGTATTTTCATCATTTTGTATTTCAATTCCTTCTTCGTCTTCTTCCTCTTCCCTTTCAGCCAATTCTTCTTGAATTTCGGTAAGCCCTGGGCCTTTACTTTTTTGTGGCATAATAACTACAGTAAAACGACGCCCTTCCTTACGTAATACGTCTAAGTTAAATTTTGGAACACCTAAAAATCAAATAAAATATTTTCGAGGATGTGTTCGACCTCGAGGATGTGTCCGAATAATTCTTGAATGTATTGAAGGCTCTCCCCATCCAAATTCATTTTTAGCAGTTACGCGAAATTGGTAAATACCTTGAGGCTAAAAGATCAAATAGTAAATTGAATCTCCCTCTATACTTTACCAATAAATGCTTAATCACCACAGCTTCTTCCTCAACACAATTACTTAAACATGTCCAAGCCGAAAAAGCATCACGTTCACCTGCGGGTCTACATTCAATCCGATAAGTAGTTCCGTTTAGCTAATATGGTTTCTATTCAATAAAATTTCAAAAAATCATACCGTAACAGGTAACCTTTCAGGTGCTTCCCAACTAACATAAACTTCCGTATCCGCAGATAATTCAACTTCGGGACGGGAAGGACGATTTGGAGGTTCTTTAGAATTAATTATAAAATTCAAAATTCTATATTTTACCTCCTCCAATACATTTACAAATACATTTATCACGCCCCAATTCGTTTGTAGCAACACATGAGTATTCCCCTGTATCCACACCGGGTAGAGGTTTTAAAATGGTTAATCTAATAAAATCGAGTGAATATTAATCTATGTAAAGTTAACTTATTCACCGCCATATGTTATTGCCTAAACGAGTAATTTGATGCCGACCATCCTCACATAATGCACTTTCATGATGAAAGAAGGTAACCTCGGGCGAAGGGTTACCTGAGATAATTTTCGAGTTTTATCAGAAAAAAATATCTTGGATATTAACCAATAGGTTGACATTCCATATAAACCGAAGGAGAATTCTCAGAAAAATAGCCATCACGCAGTCGTGAACGAAAAATGGGTGCAAATTCTTTAAAGAAGTATTATTTTAATTTCTATTTCAATGTTTCCATACTTTTTTCACCGACATTCTGTGACTTTTCAGAAGTCTCTCCCTGAGCTTCAATACATTCATTCCCATTAGTTACTCGTAGTTGTGCACCTTCATGGGTTTGGAGTAAGCCTTCAAGAACGTTATCTACTGATTTTGCTACAAGGGGTTCTTCTGAAAAATGAGAGAAATATACATATTTGCAAATTATAAAAAGAATCCATTGGGATTAAACTTGGAAATCGCGCATATGGTATATGAGACGGATCCTTTCGGATAAATCCTAAAAATCCCGAAAATTGAAAATTACGGTATCTCAGTTTGATCCCCGAATTACTCTCTCAAATACCTCTTATTAAATCAGTATATCTACGCCTTTCTCTAACAGTTACATCTGTATTCCTTGCTCCAAGCTCTCCAGAAAAAACATAGGCAGCAGAATCTCCCCAAATTCCACGTCTATAATCTCTAACTCGAGCATTAAAACGAGCTCCAAAAGTTGGCACCAATAAAGTTTCTGGCCCAATTTGATAATTTGATTCCCAGGCAAAATCTTCATCTCCACTAATATTTTTAAGAGTCTGTAAACTTTTTACTTCACGTTCATATTCAGCATAAGCTGAATATGGTCTATAAATTTCTAGATCTTTTTCTTCTTGTTTAAGTAAGGCTGGGGTTTGCTCCTTTAAAATCATAATAAATTTAAATTGTAATTTTATCTCGTACAGAGTTTCGTTTGTCTTGATCACGTTTAACTCGATCAACGGCATCCATTAGTAAATCAAATTCTGTATCAGGCAAGTGACGGAAAGGGGAAGGTTTTTGGACTGTTGAATCATGAGAGGCATTCGGCGATAGGACCTCTTTCTTCGGCACAATCTGAACGCTCATGGTATGTTCCCCACGAGGTGAAAGTTGTACGGGTGATTTTATACCAAAATCTGGGATTTGAAGGGGAAGATGTTTGCTAGTAAAATGTTGTTCTGCTTCATCAAGTATTTCGGGTGGGGAAGAAATGTCGTCTGGAAGTTTCTGAAATTTTGAAAGAAAATTTTTTGAATGAGCAAAAATCTATTTTTATTTAATGACCTCCGATGGGAAAAAATGTTGTAATTGTTGATTAAGTGGAGGAGGAGATTCGGCCATAAATGCGGGAGAGGCTAGAGGAGTTACCGTACTAGAGGAAGGACCTTCATGTTCAGCTGTTGTTGTGGTACTCCCTTCCCCGTCAGCATCCATAGCATCTATTGGGGTTGTTGTTCTTCGAGGAACCTAATTAATTTTGTTGTTTTTAGTGTGTGTTTAACCAAAGATTAATTAAACAAAGGATTAACACAATATTTGTCAACACCTGTTTTTGCGGGCGAGGAGTAGTTGTACCAGAGGAACGTTCACTGTTTTGGGTGGCTGAGCTATTCGAATCACCTCCACCGCTTTCCTCGGAAATATCGGAAAGAACACGATTAGCAAGCTGTAAAATTAAACAAAAAATTTATCGAAAGTGGGCTGTTATTAAGCACCTCCTCTTGAATCTGTCGACGCTCTCCTCTAATTAATTTCATAAGAGCTGATTGAGGATTCTTTGAAAAATAATCAGTCTAGATTTATTTTTGTACAAAAATTACTTTTAAATCCTCTAATTTTAATTCAGTAATTCCAAACTGTTTAGCCAAGTCAGCAAGGAATTCGGTCTCTTCTGGAGTCAATTTTTGTTGTGGTTGCTGTTGTGGTTGTTTTTGTTTCTTTGCCGCAGCTGCAGCCATCTATGAATTAATTTTTGTAAAATATTTTAGAAAATTCCCTCACCTCCTCAATTTTCTTTGAAATTCCTGCAGGTAAGGGTGCAAACTGTGGAGGTCCAGTTTGCTGTTGATACCCTCCACCAGGGGCTGATCGTTCCGATGAGCCACTTCTGCTACGAGGAGGTAATGGTGGTGGAGCTCCCTGACCTTTTGGTTGAAATTCTGGAGGCAAATAAAATCCTCCTCCATAAGGGTCCCATCGCAAATGTTCTTTTTTAACGCCTGGGGGTAATTGAGAAACAATCCAATCTGGAATGGGTGGAGGTTCTGTTGGAAATCGTGGCGTTCCAGGAGATTGACTTCGTTTATTTGAAGGAGGTATGGGAAATGGAGGCTGTTGTTGTTGTCCTCCTCTATCTCCAAAGGGTTGTCCACCAAAATTATTTTGACCTCTAGGTGTAGGAGATTCACGCATTGGCAACGGAGAAAGACCCTTCTGTCTTTGAGATTGAATTTGTTGGGCAAAATGGGGCTGTTTTGCTGCTTGTTCCTCAGCTCGAATATGCAAATAATCATAAACAGCTAAAGGTTCCCTTCTAGAAATTTCTGAAGGCGTAGCAGGCTCCGCTGTAGGCCTTTTACTACTCGCAGTGCACAAAGCTCGAGGTGCTTCTACCATTTGTGTTAATTGCTCCGAGGGAGTTTGTTGTACAAATACTCGACGTTCTAGCCATTGATGTCGATATTTGAATTCACGTAAGCAATCAGTTGAAAGCTTGGCATCGTCTAAGGAAGGATCGGATAACCACTCTTGAGTCAATGCTTGTTGAACATCAATACGTCCACTTAAATGTTATTATTTTTAATTTTCTATTAAGAAACGAAACTGTGGATCTCTAACTAAAAGCTTCTTAACAAATTCACGAGCATTTGAAGAAATTTGTTGGTTTGTATCATCAAACTGAAACTCCCCTTTTAATACATTTTGCAAAGTTTCTTCATCATTATCACCAAGAAAAGGTGATTGACCAAAAAGGAGAACGTCTTTAAATCATCAAAATTGTCAAGTAATTTTAAAAATTGTTAAATTACAAGTAAGAGCTCCAACACTCCACATATCAGCTGCTAAAGTGACTGGTTCTGTTCCAGCTACTACTTCGGGAGAAACAAATTCTGGGTTAGATTTAATCGAACCACCCATCAGTTTTCCATTGATTAGCCGTCTATATAATCGCAATTAATTATTATTTTGACTAATAAATCACCTGCTTTGACCAAAATCGGCAAGTCGAAGATGGTCATCTTGCAGTAAAATAACTTCTGGTCTCAAATCCAAATGAACAATCCCCCGACTATGCATATAAGCTAGAGCTGTTAATAGTTGTTTTACAAAGATCTGGGAAAGAATTTCCTGAATCAGAAAGAGAGATCCCTTTTCTACCTGTACTTGTTCTTCTCTAGCTCCAGAAGGACGGGGTGCTGATTCCCCAACTTGACATGTAGAAGGAGATCTTGAATGTGAACGTCTAGATGGCGGAGGTAGTAAAGAGTCAAGAAAGGAGCGATCTGCGCTAAAAAGGGAGATAAAACCTGATTTTAATATTAAAAGGTATACACAATTTTAGAGGGCTTAATGAACGTTTTCCTGGTAATATTGAAGAAAATGAGGTAATTGAATCGGTTGAGGATGCCATTAATTAAGTAATAATTTAAGAAATTTAATTTTTAAGAGAGGATTTAAGAGCAATAATATGGCTATTTTCCAATATTTTTTATAAGCTTGCGTGTTTTGGATCAAGAGCTATTGGGTTGGTATATCGGAAAATGCTTATTTGTTTGCTCATCTATTTGAGTTACTCCCTCATTTATTTGTCGATTTTACTAATAATTTTACCAATAAATCCACTCATCGCTCATATAAAGCTCTCTTAATTCTTAAGAATTTCAACTTAATTTAATTCAAAAAATTCAATTTTTGAATTTAATTACTGCAAAATTTTACGAACTTTCCATAAACTATCACAGCTTCCCCATCCTCCACCAAAACTTGGTGTAATTGAGCAAGATCAGGCGATTCACGCAAAACATTATGCATTTGAATATCCCTTTCCAATTCTTCATCCAAAGGCTTCCTTTGTGCCAAAAAGCGTCTGCCAGTAGAGCGTTCAACAACATTGAAGCAAGGAGAAATACTCCTTGGAGTTGATGAAGCAGACGACATTTTTTTAACTTAATAGAGGGATAAATTTTTAAAAATATTGGTATATTTGAACTGCAGGACTATTATAATTTGCAAAGGATGCACAAACATTTATCCACAAGGCAACTGTTATTTAAAGCTATATTTACAGCTTTAAAGCTTGAGAATAGTGAAAGTATTTTAGTACTATTTCTATTTTTATTTAATAAAGAACTTGTAAAAAAGTTGGAAGAGATTTTAACGTGTTGGGGAAACACGATCGATTTAAAAGCACCAGATGTGTGAGGATAAAAGTGAATAAAAATTTAAAAGCATTGACTAATGTTGTATCCATGTGTGTTTGATAAAGTGAAGGGAGTGGGGGGGGGGGTATAATCGTTTTTGGCGTTATTAGGTGAGCAGTGAGATATCGAGGGAGGACTTATGTTAGTAGGAAACTGTAGGAGAGAGAGTCTAAAAGGGAGTCAACCTCACTGAAATTTTTATTAATAAAAACGGATAAATTATATCAAATATTGGCTTAAATTTGGTCAAGAACTACTTAATCTTACTTTAACATAAATATTTAATTTACCAGCTCTATTAGTAAATCCTCAAGATTGCAAGAAGCAGCATAACCAACGCTTAATTATTGCCAGATATTGTAAAAATTAGTTACTCTCTAAATAAATAATTAAGATAATGTTGTAATATTTTTAGATAAAGCAAATAAATATGTAAGTTAAGGCTATAAAAATTTTAAAAATAAATGAACTTTGCTTCTGAATATTTATCAAAAATTAAAAACATTTTTAAAAATGGCGAGCTTTTTGGCCGTAAATTGAGGGATCAACAAAAATTAGGGAAAGAATAAATACGTTCCATTAATTTTTAATTTTTTCTAATTTTAAGGAAAATTTTCACGGAAATTTTCGAAAAATTAAAAAAAACGGAACGTTTAGGGACTAGAATAAAATTTTTATAAAATTAATCTAATTACTACATAAAATTATTTAACAGATTCTGTTGCAATAGAATATTCTTCTTCTACAGCTTCTTGAATATCATAAATATCTCGAAGAGGTCCGCGCTCCAATTTTATAGATTTTCGAAAGTCTTTTAGTTTGAAATCTTTCAAAAAGTCATTTTCGACTGTTAAATAAATTAAATTTATTTTTAAAAAATATTTGGATAACCTTCTACAGTAATAGTACAAGAAGTAACTGCTTGACCTGCGTCGTTGAAGGCAGTACAGCTGTAAATAAATTTAGTTTATTTTTCTATAGGACGCTGTCTTTATCAGAGAGTAGGGTTGGGAGTTCTAAGGATGTCGAACCCGGATATCCAGAAAGTTGGATATCGCTTTCGGCTCCAGAAATCTAAAGATTTCTCAGGAACAAATAATCTCATTAGAGAAGTACAATATGAAGGGTACAATAGCGACAAGGGCTCCTATTTTTCGTGAATAAATTATTTAAAAATTTTACGTATAAATGCCGGAATCGCTCCAAATGGGTTGATCAATAAGCAGTGTACGCAAATTCGAATCTTCTTGAATCAGATGAACGCGTGAAGATTCGGCAACTGGCCGCCAATCCTTTGATCAAATATTTAAAATTTAGGGGGATAAAACCAATATTTATGCACCTTAAGCCATTTAACCTCTGGCACAGGATTGCCTTCTACACGAACATTTAGCCTTAATGGCTTATCAGAAGTGTAATCCCGATTTGATAAAGGTTGAGTGAATTTTGGGCGGGCTAAAAGTTTCAACTGATAAAGCTTATCATTATCTTAAACTCACTAGCAACATCAACAAGTAAATTTTGTTCAGCTTTTCCATACTGGTTCTCAGCCACACAGGTATATTGCCCAGCATTTGACTTTTGAAAGCCTAGGAATGTGATGGTAGTCTCAGCACCAGCATGTGAGGAAATACTGGAAGTATTCAGAAATATTATTTTTTAAGCAAAAAATCACCGAATGTTTGAGGTTGGCCCGGAGGCATCAATATCCCAACCTCTATGTTTCCATGTAATTTTTGGATCAGGATATCCTGCATAATGTAAAGTAATTGAAAGATGGTCAGTTTCTGCAACGAAGTGTCTTTCTTTCACGCCTGGCGCGAACCTAAAAATATTTTCAATAAAACTTCTTTAAAAAATTTTCAGCACCAAGGAGTGCAAGCATATTGTTCAGCATGTGCTTGATCTAAAGCTCGCTCCATGTAAGGGTCAAGAAGAGGTATAACTCGGCGGAACTTGTCTAAAACTGGTGGAGGTCTTGCCATTAGCCTCGATGGGGGTGATGGGGGAGATGGATCGCTAATTCCATAAATATTCTCGGCACGAACACGAAACTGGTAGCTTTTTCCCAGTTCAAGATTTCGAACTTTGCAGACAGGCTCTGGAATATTGTAGTCAAGTAGTTGCCAGTCTTTATCAGGCAATTCACGAAATTCGATAACATATGTAACTTGAGGGTATCTTGGAGGACTTCTCTTTGTTGGAATCCAGGAAAGGGTTAAATAATGGCCAGTAACTTCTCTACAATAATAAGAGATTAAGGATAAGTCAAATCTTTAAGCTTCTCACTTTATGAAAGGCCCTCTATCAGGGGGTGTTGGAATTGATTTCATTTGCCTTCTGAATCCGTATTCTTCCTATAAATAAAAATCTTTTTTAGTAAACATTGCTATTCCAGCGGACCGTTAAATATGGTGTAACGTCTTCAGAACCGTCAAATTTAATCTTGTCCATGAATGGAACTGTTACATCCAAAATGGCAGAACTTTGTGCCTGTCCATGACAGTTACGCGCAATAGCGACATATTCACCCGCATCTTCAGTACAAACATCTTGTATTAGAAGGGCATGCGAACCACCACCAGCAACCTGGATCTTGTGACGAGGGCCGGGGCATATCTTTTTTCCATTGTGATACCTAATAAAATTTTATCTGGGAAGTCTTTCTCAACTTCATACCAATCAACATCCGGCGGTGGATATCCAACCACAAGACAATCAAATATTGCAGGCATTTTAACGAATACATGTTTGTTCTTGAGTTGTCTAATAAAGCCAGGTGGGAATGGCATAGCTCCACGTCCTTCCTCTTCTTCTCCTTCAACAACACGAGGTCGAATGACACTTAAGGAGCCTGTGGAGACAACCTCTCCAAGTGGATTTTTTGCAACAACTGAATAATCTCCGGCATCGTCTGGTTGAACATTTACAATTACCTGAAGAGAGTTAATTGTATAGAGGAATCGGTATAAGTTCCAACCAAATGATGAAGGCCTCGCTCATCTTGGAAAATACTTATCCTCGAGTCAGGTGCGCCAGCAGCTTCTGCCAAAGGTTTACCATCCTTAAGCCATTCAACACTTGGCGTAGGCACTCCCAGAACGGCAACTTGCCATTCGAGAGGGCTTCCTTGATGTATGCTTTGATTATGCAGACCACTAAAACTAAGTTTAAGTAAAGAACTTTAAGGAATCCTTACGGCCTAATTCTCGGCTTCTGGTCAGCTGGAGGGCCTGCAATATTTGATTGTCTTGTGGTTGGATATCCACCGCCGGATGTTGATTGGTATGAAGTTGAGAAAGACTTCCCAGATAAAATTTTATTAGGTATCACAATGGAAAAAAGATATGCCCCGGCCCTCGTCACAAGATCCAGGTTGCTGGTGGTGGTTCGCATGCCCTTCTAATACAAGATGTTTGTACTGAAGATGCGGGTGAATATGTCGCTATTGCGCGTAACTGTCATGGACAGGCACAAAGTTCTGCCATTTTGGATGTAACAGTTCCATTCATGGACAAGATTAAATTTGACGGTTCTGAAGACGTTACACCATATTTAACGGTCCGCTGGAATAGCAATGTTTACTAAAAAAGATTTTTATTTATAGGAAGAATACGGATTCAGAAGGCAAATGAAATCAATTCCAACACCCCCTGATAGAGGGCCTTTCATAAAGTGAGAAGCTTAAAGATTTGACTTATCCTTAATCTCTTATTATTGTAGAGAAGTTACTGGCCATTATTTAACCCTTTCCTGGATTCCAACAAAGAGAAGTCCTCCAAGATACCCTCAAGTTACATATGTTATCGAATTTCGTGAATTGCCTGATAAAGACTGGCAACTACTTGACTACAATATTCCAGAGCCTGTCTGCAAAGTTCGAAATCTTGAACTGGGAAAAAGCTACCAGTTTCGTGTTCGTGCCGAGAATATTTATGGAATTAGCGATCCATCTCCCCCATCACCCCCATCGAGGCTAATGGCAAGACCTCCACCAGTTTTAGACAAGTTCCGCCGAGTTATACCTCTTCTTGACCCTTACATGGAGCGAGCTTTAGATCAAGCACATGCTGAACAATATGCTTGCACTCCTTGGTGCTGAAAATTTTTTAAAGAAGTTTTATTGAAAATATTTTTAGGTTCGCGCCAGGCGTGAAAGAAAGACACTTCGTTGCAGAAACTGACCATCTTTCAATTACTTTACATTATGCAGGATATCCTGATCCAAAAATTACATGGAAACATAGAGGTTGGGATATTGATGCCTCCGGGCCAACCTCAAACATTCGGTGATTTTTTGCTTAAAAAATAATATTTCTGAATACTTCCAGTATTTCCTCACATGCTGGTGCTGAGACTACCATCACATTCCTAGGCTTTCAAAAGTCAAATGCTGGGCAATATACCTGTGTGGCTGAGAACCAGTATGGAAAAGCTGAACAAAATTTACTTGTTGATGTTGCTAGTGAGTTTAAGATAATGATAAGCTTTATCAGTTGAAACTTTTAGCCCGCCCAAAATTCACTCAACCTTTATCAAATCGGGATTACACTTCTGATAAGCCATTAAGGCTAAATGTTCGTGTAGAAGGCAATCCTGTGCCAGAGGTTAAATGGCTTAAGGTGCATAAATATTGGTTTTATCCCCCTAAATTTTAAATATTTGATCAAAGGATTGGCGGCCAGTTGCCGAATCTTCACGCGTTCATCTGATTCAAGAAGATTCGAATTTGCGTACACTGCTTATTGATCAACCCATTTGGAGCGATTCCGGCATTTATACGTAAAATTTTTAAATAATTTATTCACGAAAAATAGGAGCCCTTGTCGCTATTGTACCCTTCATATTGTACTTCTCTAATGAGATTATTTGTTCCTGAGAAATCTTTAGATTTCTGGAGCCGAAAGCGATATCCAACTTTCTGGATATCCGGGTTCGACATCCTTAGAACTCCCAACCCTACTCTCTGATAAAGACAGCGTCCTATAGAAAAATAAACTAAATTTATTTACAGCTGTACTGCCTTCAACGACGCAGGTCAAGCAGTTACTTCTTGTACTATTACTGTAGAAGGTTATCCAAATATTTTTTAAAAATAAATTTAATCTACAGCTTCTTGAATATCATAAATATCTCGAAGAGGTCCGCGCTCCAATTTTATAGATTTTCGAAAGTCTTTTAGTTTGAAATCTTTCAAAAAGTCATTTTCGACTGTTAAATAAATTAAATTTATTTTTAAAAAATATTTGGATAACCTTCTACAGTAATAGTACAAGAAGTAACTGCTTGACCTGCGTCGTTGAAGGCAGTACAGCTGTAAATAAATTTAGTTTATTTTTCTATAGGACGCTGTCTTTATCAGAGAGTAGGGTTGGGAGTTCTAAGGATGTCGAACCCGGATATCCAGAAAGTTGGATATCGCTTTCGGCTCCAGAAATCTAAAGATTTCTCAGGAACAAATAATCTCATTAGAGAAGTACAATATGAAGGGTACAATAGCGACAAGGGCTCCTATTTTTCGTGAATAAATTATTTAAAAATTTTACGTATAAATGCCGGAATCGCTCCAAATGGGTTGATCAATAAGCAGTGTACGCAAATTCGAATCTTCTTGAATCAGATGAACGCGTGAAGATTCGGCAACTGGCCGCCAATCCTTTGATCAAATATTTAAAATTTAGGGGGATAAAACCAATATTTATGCACCTTAAGCCATTTAACCTCTGGCACAGGATTGCCTTCTACACGAACATTTAGCCTTAATGGCTTATCAGAAGTGTAATCCCGATTTGATAAAGGTTGAGTGAATTTTGGGCGGGCTAAAAGTTTCAACTGATAAAGCTTATCATTATCTTAAACTCACTAGCAACATCAACAAGTAAATTTTGTTCAGCTTTTCCATACTGGTTCTCAGCCACACAGGTATATTGCCCAGCATTTGACTTTTGAAAGCCTAGGAATGTGATGGTAGTCTCAGCACCAGCATGTGAGGAAATACTGGAAGTATTCAGAAATATTATTTTTTAAGCAAAAAATCACCGAATGTTTGAGGTTGGCCCGGAGGCATCAATATCCCAACCTCTATGTTTCCATGTAATTTTTGGATCAGGATATCCTGCATAATGTAAAGTAATTGAAAGATGGTCAGTTTCTGCAACGAAGTGTCTTTCTTTCACGCCTGGCGCGAACCTAAAAATATTTTCAATAAAACTTCTTTAAAAAATTTTCAGCACCAAGGAGTGCAAGCATATTGTTCAGCATGTGCTTGATCTAAAGCTCGCTCCATGTAAGGGTCAAGAAGAGGTATAACTCGGCGGAACTTGTCTAAAACTGGTGGAGGTCTTGCCATTAGCCTCGATGGGGGTGATGGGGGAGATGGATCGCTAATTCCATAAATATTCTCGGCACGAACACGAAACTGGTAGCTTTTTCCCAGTTCAAGATTTCGAACTTTGCAGACAGGCTCTGGAATATTGTAGTCAAGTAGTTGCCAGTCTTTATCAGGCAATTCACGAAATTCGATAACATATGTAACTTGAGGGTATCTTGGAGGACTTCTCTTTGTTGGAATCCAGGAAAGGGTTAAATAATGGCCAGTAACTTCTCTACAATAATAAGAGATTAAGGATAAGTCAAATCTTTAAGCTTCTCACTTTATGAAAGGCCCTCTATCAGGGGGTGTTGGAATTGATTTCATTTGCCTTCTGAATCCGTATTCTTCCTATAAATAAAAATCTTTTTTAGTAAACATTGCTATTCCAGCGGACCGTTAAATATGGTGTAACGTCTTCAGAACCGTCAAATTTAATCTTGTCCATGAATGGAACTGTTACATCCAAAATGGCAGAACTTTGTGCCTGTCCATGACAGTTACGCGCAATAGCGACATATTCACCCGCATCTTCAGTACAAACATCTTGTATTAGAAGGGCATGCGAACCACCACCAGCAACCTGGATCTTGTGACGAGGGCCGGGGCATATCTTTTTTCCATTGTGATACCTAATAAAATTTTATCTGGGAAGTCTTTCTCAACTTCATACCAATCAACATCCGGCGGTGGATATCCAACCACAAGACAATCAAATATTGCAGGCATTTTAACGAATACATGTTTGTTCTTGAGTTGTCTAATAAAGCCAGGTGGGAATGGCATAGCTCCACGTCCTTCCTCTTCTTCTCCTTCAACAACACGAGGTCGAATGACACTTAAGGAGCCTGTGGAGACAACCTCTCCAAGTGGATTTTTTGCAACAACTGAATAATCTCCGGCATCGTCTGGTTGAACATTTACAATTACCTGAAGAGAGTTAATTGTATAGAGGAATCGGTATAAGTTCCAACCAAATGATGAAGGCCTCGCTCATCTTGGAAAATACTTATCCTCGAGTCAGGTGCGCCAGCAGCTTCTGCCAAAGGTTTACCATCCTTAAGCCATTCAACACTTGGCGTAGGCACTCCCAGAACGGCAACTTGCCATTCGAGAGGGCTTCCTTGATGTATGCTTTGATTATGCAGACCACTAAAACTAAGTTTAAGTAAAGAACTTTAAGGAATCCTTACGGCCTAATTCTCGGCTTCTGGTCAGCTGGAGGGCCTGCAATATTTGATTGTCTTGTGGTTGGATATCCACCGCCGGATGTTGATTGGTATGAAGTTGAGAAAGACTTCCCAGATAAAATTTTATTAGGTATCACAATGGAAAAAAGATATGCCCCGGCCCTCGTCACAAGATCCAGGTTGCTGGTGGTGGTTCGCATGCCCTTCTAATACAAGATGTTTGTACTGAAGATGCGGGTGAATATGTCGCTATTGCGCGTAACTGTCATGGACAGGCACAAAGTTCTGCCATTTTGGATGTAACAGTTCCATTCATGGACAAGATTAAATTTGACGGTTCTGAAGACGTTACACCATATTTAACGGTCCGCTGGAATAGCAATGTTTACTAAAAAAGATTTTTATTTATAGGAAGAATACGGATTCAGAAGGCAAATGAAATCAATTCCAAAACCCCCTGATAGAGGGCCTTTCATAAAGTGAGAAGCTTAAAGATTTGACTTATCCTTAATCTCTTATTATTGTAGAGAAGTTACTGGCCATTATTTAACCCTTTCCTGGATTCCAACAAAGAGAAGTCCTCCAAGATACCCTCAAGTTACATATGTTATCGAATTTCGTGAATTGCCTGATAAAGACTGGCAACTACTTGACTACAATATTCCAGAGCCTGTCTGCAAAGTTCGAAATCTTGAACTGGGAAAAAGCTACCAGTTTCGTGTTCGTGCCGAGAATATTTATGGAATTAGCGATCCATCTCCCCCATCACCCCCATCGAGGCTAATGGCAAGACCTCCACCAGTTTTAGACAAGTTCCGCCGAGTTATACCTCTTCTTGACCCTTACATGGAGCGAGCTTTAGATCAAGCACATGCTGAACAATATGCTTGCACTCCTTGGTGCTGAAAATTTTTTAAAGAAGTTTTATTGAAAATATTTTTAGGTTCGCGCCAGGCGTGAAAGAAAGACACTTCGTTGCAGAAACTGACCATCTTTCAATTACTTTACATTATGCAGGATATCCTGATCCAAAAATTACATGGAAACATAGAGGTTGGGATATTGATGCCTCCGGGCCAACCTCAAACATTCGGTGATTTTTTGCTTAAAAAATAATATTTCTGAATACTTCCAGTATTTCCTCACATGCTGGTGCTGAGACTACCATCACATTCCTAGGCTTTCAAAAGTCAAATGCTGGGCAATATACCTGTGTGGCTGAGAACCAGTATGGAAAAGCTGAACAAAATTTACTTGTTGATGTTGCTAGTGAGTTTAAGATAATGATAAGCTTTATCAGTTGAAACTTTTAGCCCGCCCAAAATTCACTCAACCTTTATCAAATCGGGATTACACTTCTGATAAGCCATTAAGGCTAAATGTTCGTGTAGAAGGCAATCCTGTGCCAGAGGTTAAATGGCTTAAGGTGCATAAATATTGGTTTTATCCCCCTAAATTTTAAATATTTGATCAAAGGATTGGCGGCCAGTTGCCGAATCTTCACGCGTTCATCTGATTCAAGAAGATTCGAATTTGCGTACACTGCTTATTGATCAACCCATTTGGAGCGATTCCGGCATTTATACGTAAAATTTTTAAATAATTTATTCACGAAAAATAGGAGCCCTTGTCGCTATTGTACCCTTCATATTGTACTTCTCTAATGAGATTATTTGTTCCTGAGAAATCTTTAGATTTCTGGAGCCGAAAGCGATATCCAACTTTCTGGATATCCGGGTTCGACATCCTTAGAACTCCCAACCCTACTCTCTGATAAAGACAGCGTCCTATAGAAAAATAAACTAAATTTATTTACAGCTGTACTGCCTTCAACGACGCAGGTCAAGCAGTTACTTCTTGTACTATTACTGTAGAAGGTTATCCAAATATTTTTTAAAAATAAATTTAATCTACAGCTTCTTGAATATCATAAATATCTCGAAGAGGTCCGCGCTCCAATTTTATAGATTTTCGAAAGTCTTTTAGTTTGAAATCTTTCAAAAAGTCATTTTCGACTGTTAAATAAATTAAATTTATTTTTAAAAAATATTTGGATAACCTTCTACAGTAATAGTACAAGAAGTAACTGCTTGACCTGCGTCGTTGAAGGCAGTACAGCTGTAAATAAATTTAGTTTATTTTTCTATAGGACGCTGTCTTTATCAGAGAGTAGGGTTGGGAGTTCTAAGGATGTCGAACCCGGATATCCAGAAAGTTGGATATCGCTTTCGGCTCCAGAAATCTAAAGATTTCTCAGGAACAAATAATCTCATTAGAGAAGTACAATATGAAGGGTACAATAGCGACAAGGGCTCCTATTTTTCGTGAATAAATTATTTAAAAATTTTACGTATAAATGCCGGAATCGCTCCAAATGGGTTGATCAATAAGCAGTGTACGCAAATTCGAATCTTCTTGAATCAGATGAACGCGTGAAGATTCGGCAACTGGCCGCCAATCCTTTGATCAAATATTTAAAATTTAGGGGGATAAAACCAATATTTATGCACCTTAAGCCATTTAACCTCTGGCACAGGATTGCCTTCTACACGAACATTTAGCCTTAATGGCTTATCAGAAGTGTAATCCCGATTTGATAAAGGTTGAGTGAATTTTGGGCGGGCTAAAAGTTTCAACTGATAAAGCTTATCATTATCTTAAACTCACTAGCAACATCAACAAGTAAATTTTGTTCAGCTTTTCCATACTGGTTCTCAGCCACACAGGTATATTGCCCAGCATTTGACTTTTGAAAGCCTAGGAATGTGATGGTAGTCTCAGCACCAGCATGTGAGGAAATACTGGAAGTATTCAGAAATATTATTTTTTAAGCAAAAAATCACCGAATGTTTGAGGTTGGCCCGGAGGCATCAATATCCCAACCTCTATGTTTCCATGTAATTTTTGGATCAGGATATCCTGCATAATGTAAAGTAATTGAAAGATGGTCAGTTTCTGCAACGAAGTGTCTTTCTTTCACGCCTGGCGCGAACCTAAAAATATTTTCAATAAAACTTCTTTAAAAAATTTTCAGCACCAAGGAGTGCAAGCATATTGTTCAGCATGTGCTTGATCTAAAGCTCGCTCCATGTAAGGGTCAAGAAGAGGTATAACTCGGCGGAACTTGTCTAAAACTGGTGGAGGTCTTGCCATTAGCCTCGATGGGGGTGATGGGGGAGATGGATCGCTAATTCCATAAATATTCTCGGCACGAACACGAAACTGGTAGCTTTTTCCCAGTTCAAGATTTCGAACTTTGCAGACAGGCTCTGGAATATTGTAGTCAAGTAGTTGCCAGTCTTTATCAGGCAATTCACGAAATTCGATAACATATGTAACTTGAGGGTATCTTGGAGGACTTCTCTTTGTTGGAATCCAGGAAAGGGTTAAATAATGGCCAGTAACTTCTCTACAATAATAAGAGATTAAGGATAAGTCAAATCTTTAAGCTTCTCACTTTATGAAAGGCCCTCTATCAGGGGGTTTTGGAATTGATTTCATTTGCCTTCTGAATCCGTATTCTTCCTATAAATAAAAATCTTTTTTAGTAAACATTGCTATTCCAGCGGACCGTTAAATATGGTGTAACGTCTTCAGAACCGTCAAATTTAATCTTGTCCATGAATGGAACTGTTACATCCAAAATGGCAGAACTTTGTGCCTGTCCATGACAGTTACGCGCAATAGCGACATATTCACCCGCATCTTCAGTACAAACATCTTGTATTAGAAGGGCATGCGAACCACCACCAGCAACCTGGATCTTGTGACGAGGGCCGGGGCATATCTTTTTTCCATTGTGATACCTAATAAAATTTTATCTGGGAAGTCTTTCTCAACTTCATACCAATCAACATCCGGCGGTGGATATCCAACCACAAGACAATCAAATATTGCAGGCCCTCCAGCTGACCAGAAGCCGAGAATTAGGCCGTAAGGATTCCTTAAAGTTCTTTACTTAAACTTAGTTTTAGTGGTCTGCATAATCAAAGCATACATCAAGGAAGCCCTCTCGAATGGCAAGTTGCCGTTCTGGGAGTGCCTACGCCAAGTGTTGAATGGCTTAAGGATGGTAAACCTTTGGCAGAAGCTGCTGGCGCACCTGACTCGAGGATAAGTATTTTCCAAGATGAGCGAGGCCTTCATCATTTGGTTGGAACTTATACCGATTCCTCTATACAATTAACTCTCTTCAGGTAATTGTAAATGTTCAACCAGACGATGCCGGAGATTATTCAGTTGTTGCAAAAAATCCACTTGGAGAGGTTGTCTCCACAGGCTCCTTAAGTGTCATTCGACCTCGTGTTGTTGAAGGAGAAGAAGAGGAAGGACGTGGAGCTATGCCATTCCCACCTGGCTTTATTAGACAACTCAAGAACAAACATGTATTCGTTAAAATGCCTGCAATATTTGATTGTCTTGTGGTTGGATATCCACCGCCGGATGTTGATTGGTATGAAGTTGAGAAAGACTTCCCAGATAAAATTTTATTAGGTATCACAATGGAAAAAAGATATGCCCCGGCCCTCGTCACAAGATCCAGGTTGCTGGTGGTGGTTCGCATGCCCTTCTAATACAAGATGTTTGTACTGAAGATGCGGGTGAATATGTCGCTATTGCGCGTAACTGTCATGGACAGGCACAAAGTTCTGCCATTTTGGATGTAACAGTTCCATTCATGGACAAGATTAAATTTGACGGTTCTGAAGACGTTACACCATATTTAACGGTCCGCTGGAATAGCAATGTTTACTAAAAAAGATTTTTATTTATAGGAAGAATACGGATTCAGAAGGCAAATGAAATCAATTCCAACACCCCCTGATAGAGGGCCTTTCATAAAGTGAGAAGCTTAAAGATTTGACTTATCCTTAATCTCTTATTATTGTAGAGAAGTTACTGGCCATTATTTAACCCTTTCCTGGATTCCAACAAAGAGAAGTCCTCCAAGATACCCTCAAGTTACATATGTTATCGAATTTCGTGAATTGCCTGATAAAGACTGGCAACTACTTGACTACAATATTCCAGAGCCTGTCTGCAAAGTTCGAAATCTTGAACTGGGAAAAAGCTACCAGTTTCGTGTTCGTGCCGAGAATATTTATGGAATTAGCGATCCATCTCCCCCATCACCCCCATCGAGGCTAATGGCAAGACCTCCACCAGTTTTAGACAAGTTCCGCCGAGTTATACCTCTTCTTGACCCTTACATGGAGCGAGCTTTAGATCAAGCACATGCTGAACAATATGCTTGCACTCCTTGGTGCTGAAAATTTTTTAAAGAAGTTTTATTGAAAATATTTTTAGGTTCGCGCCAGGCGTGAAAGAAAGACACTTCGTTGCAGAAACTGACCATCTTTCAATTACTTTACATTATGCAGGATATCCTGATCCAAAAATTACATGGAAACATAGAGGTTGGGATATTGATGCCTCCGGGCCAACCTCAAACATTCGGTGATTTTTTGCTTAAAAAATAATATTTCTGAATACTTCCAGTATTTCCTCACATGCTGGTGCTGAGACTACCATCACATTCCTAGGCTTTCAAAAGTCAAATGCTGGGCAATATACCTGTGTGGCTGAGAACCAGTATGGAAAAGCTGAACAAAATTTACTTGTTGATGTTGCTAGTGAGTTTAAGATAATGATAAGCTTTATCAGTTGAAACTTTTAGCCCGCCCAAAATTCACTCAACCTTTATCAAATCGGGATTACACTTCTGATAAGCCATTAAGGCTAAATGTTCGTGTAGAAGGCAATCCTGTGCCAGAGGTTAAATGGCTTAAGGTGCATAAATATTGGTTTTATCCCCCTAAATTTTAAATATTTGATCAAATATTGGTTTTATCCCCCTAAATTTTAAATATTTGATCAAAGGATTGGCGGCCAGTTGCCGAATCTTCACGCGTTCATCTGATTCAAGAAGATTCGAATTTGCGTACACTGCTTATTGATCAACCCATTTGGAGCGATTCCGGCATTTATACGTAAAATTTTTAAATAATTTATTCACGAAAAATAGGAGCCCTTGTCGCTATTGTACCCTTCATATTGTACTTCTCTAATGAGATTATTTGTTCCTGAGAAATCTTTAGATTTCTGGAGCCGAAAGCGATATCCAACTTTCTGGATATCCGGGTTCGACATCCTTAGAACTCCCAACCCTACTCTCTGATAAAGACAGCGTCCTATAGAAAAATAAACTAAATTTATTTACAGCTGTACTGCCTTCAACGACGCAGGTCAAGCAGTTACTTCTTGTACTATTACTGTAGAAGGTTATCCAAATATTTTTTAAAAATAAATTTAATTTATTTAACAGTCGAAAATGACTTTTTGAAAGATTTCAAACTAAAAGACTTTCGAAAATCTATAAAATTGGAGCGCGGACCTCTTCGAGATATTTATGATATTCAAGAAGCTGTAGATTAAATTTATTTTTAAAAAATATTTGGATAACCTTCTACAGTAATAGTACAAGAAGTAACTGCTTGACCTGCGTCGTTGAAGGCAGTACAGCTGTAAATAAATTTAGTTTATTTTTCTATAGGACGCTGTCTTTATCAGAGAGTAGGGTTGGGAGTTCTAAGGATGTCGAACCCGGATATCCAGAAAGTTGGATATCGCTTTCGGCTCCAGAAATCTAAAGATTTCTCAGGAACAAATAATCTCATTAGAGAAGTACAATATGAAGGGTACAATAGCGACAAGGGCTCCTATTTTTCGTGAATAAATTATTTAAAAATTTTACGTATAAATGCCGGAATCGCTCCAAATGGGTTGATCAATAAGCAGTGTACGCAAATTCGAATCTTCTTGAATCAGATGAACGCGTGAAGATTCGGCAACTGGCCGCCAATCCTTTGATCAAATATTTAAAATTTAGGGGGATAAAACCAATATTTGATCAAATATTTAAAATTTAGGGGGATAAAACCAATATTTATGCACCTTAAGCCATTTAACCTCTGGCACAGGATTGCCTTCTACACGAACATTTAGCCTTAATGGCTTATCAGAAGTGTAATCCCGATTTGATAAAGGTTGAGTGAATTTTGGGCGGGCTAAAAGTTTCAACTGATAAAGCTTATCATTATCTTAAACTCACTAGCAACATCAACAAGTAAATTTTGTTCAGCTTTTCCATACTGGTTCTCAGCCACACAGGTATATTGCCCAGCATTTGACTTTTGAAAGCCTAGGAATGTGATGGTAGTCTCAGCACCAGCATGTGAGGAAATACTGGAAGTATTCAGAAATATTATTTTTTAAGCAAAAAATCACCGAATGTTTGAGGTTGGCCCGGAGGCATCAATATCCCAACCTCTATGTTTCCATGTAATTTTTGGATCAGGATATCCTGCATAATGTAAAGTAATTGAAAGATGGTCAGTTTCTGCAACGAAGTGTCTTTCTTTCACGCCTGGCGCGAACCTAAAAATATTTTCAATAAAACTTCTTTAAAAAATTTTCAGCACCAAGGAGTGCAAGCATATTGTTCAGCATGTGCTTGATCTAAAGCTCGCTCCATGTAAGGGTCAAGAAGAGGTATAACTCGGCGGAACTTGTCTAAAACTGGTGGAGGTCTTGCCATTAGCCTCGATGGGGGTGATGGGGGAGATGGATCGCTAATTCCATAAATATTCTCGGCACGAACACGAAACTGGTAGCTTTTTCCCAGTTCAAGATTTCGAACTTTGCAGACAGGCTCTGGAATATTGTAGTCAAGTAGTTGCCAGTCTTTATCAGGCAATTCACGAAATTCGATAACATATGTAACTTGAGGGTATCTTGGAGGACTTCTCTTTGTTGGAATCCAGGAAAGGGTTAAATAATGGCCAGTAACTTCTCTACAATAATAAGAGATTAAGGATAAGTCAAATCTTTAAGCTTCTCACTTTATGAAAGGCCCTCTATCAGGGGGTGTTGGAATTGATTTCATTTGCCTTCTGAATCCGTATTCTTCCTATAAATAAAAATCTTTTTTAGTAAACATTGCTATTCCAGCGGACCGTTAAATATGGTGTAACGTCTTCAGAACCGTCAAATTTAATCTTGTCCATGAATGGAACTGTTACATCCAAAATGGCAGAACTTTGTGCCTGTCCATGACAGTTACGCGCAATAGCGACATATTCACCCGCATCTTCAGTACAAACATCTTGTATTAGAAGGGCATGCGAACCACCACCAGCAACCTGGATCTTGTGACGAGGGCCGGGGCATATCTTTTTTCCATTGTGATACCTAATAAAATTTTATCTGGGAAGTCTTTCTCAACTTCATACCAATCAACATCCGGCGGTGGATATCCAACCACAAGACAATCAAATATTGCAGGCATTTTAACGAATACATGTTTGTTCTTGAGTTGTCTAATAAAGCCAGGTGGGAATGGCATAGCTCCACGTCCTTCCTCTTCTTCTCCTTCAACAACACGAGGTCGAATGACACTTAAGGAGCCTGTGGAGACAACCTCTCCAAGTGGATTTTTTGCAACAACTGAATAATCTCCGGCATCGTCTGGTTGAACATTTACAATTACCTGAAGAGAGTTAATTGTATAGAGGAATCGGTATAAGTTCCAACCAAATGATGAAGGCCTCGCTCATCTTGGAAAATACTTATCCTCGAGTCAGGTGCGCCAGCAGCTTCTGCCAAAGGTTTACCATCCTTAAGCCATTCAACACTTGGCGTAGGCACTCCCAGAACGGCAACTTGCCATTCGAGAGGGCTTCCTTGATGTATGCTTTGATTATGCAGACCACTAAAACTAAGTTTAAGTAAAGAACTTTAAGGAATCCTTACGGCCTAATTCTCGGCTTCTGGTCAGCTGGAGGGCCTGCAATATTTGATTGTCTTGTGGTTGGATATCCACCGCCGGATGTTGATTGGTATGAAGTTGAGAAAGACTTCCCAGATAAAATTTTATTAGGTATCACAATGGAAAAAAGATATGCCCCGGCCCTCGTCACAAGATCCAGGTTGCTGGTGGTGGTTCGCATGCCCTTCTAATACAAGATGTTTGTACTGAAGATGCGGGTGAATATGTCGCTATTGCGCGTAACTGTCATGGACAGGCACAAAGTTCTGCCATTTTGGATGTAACAGTTCCATTCATGGACAAGATTAAATTTGACGGTTCTGAAGACGTTACACCATATTTAACGGTCCGCTGGAATAGCAATGTTTACTAAAAAAGATTTTTATTTATAGGAAGAATACGGATTCAGAAGGCAAATGAAATCAATTCCAAAACCCCCTGATAGAGGGCCTTTCATAAAGTGAGAAGCTTAAAGATTTGACTTATCCTTAATCTCTTATTATTGTAGAGAAGTTACTGGCCATTATTTAACCCTTTCCTGGATTCCAACAAAGAGAAGTCCTCCAAGATACCCTCAAGTTACATATGTTATCGAATTTCGTGAATTGCCTGATAAAGACTGGCAACTACTTGACTACAATATTCCAGAGCCTGTCTGCAAAGTTCGAAATCTTGAACTGGGAAAAAGCTACCAGTTTCGTGTTCGTGCCGAGAATATTTATGGAATTAGCGATCCATCTCCCCCATCACCCCCATCGAGGCTAATGGCAAGACCTCCACCAGTTTTAGACAAGTTCCGCCGAGTTATACCTCTTCTTGACCCTTACATGGAGCGAGCTTTAGATCAAGCACATGCTGAACAATATGCTTGCACTCCTTGGTGCTGAAAATTTTTTAAAGAAGTTTTATTGAAAATATTTTTAGGTTCGCGCCAGGCGTGAAAGAAAGACACTTCGTTGCAGAAACTGACCATCTTTCAATTACTTTACATTATGCAGGATATCCTGATCCAAAAATTACATGGAAACATAGAGGTTGGGATATTGATGCCTCCGGGCCAACCTCAAACATTCGGTGATTTTTTGCTTAAAAAATAATATTTCTGAATACTTCCAGTATTTCCTCACATGCTGGTGCTGAGACTACCATCACATTCCTAGGCTTTCAAAAGTCAAATGCTGGGCAATATACCTGTGTGGCTGAGAACCAGTATGGAAAAGCTGAACAAAATTTACTTGTTGATGTTGCTAGTGAGTTTAAGATAATGATAAGCTTTATCAGTTGAAACTTTTAGCCCGCCCAAAATTCACTCAACCTTTATCAAATCGGGATTACACTTCTGATAAGCCATTAAGGCTAAATGTTCGTGTAGAAGGCAATCCTGTGCCAGAGGTTAAATGGCTTAAGGTGCATAAATATTGGTTTTATCCCCCTAAATTTTAAATATTTGATCAAAGGATTGGCGGCCAGTTGCCGAATCTTCACGCGTTCATCTGATTCAAGAAGATTCGAATTTGCGTACACTGCTTATTGATCAACCCATTTGGAGCGATTCCGGCATTTATACGTAAAATTTTTAAATAATTTATTCACGAAAAATAGGAGCCCTTGTCGCTATTGTACCCTTCATATTGTACTTCTCTAATGAGATTATTTGTTCCTGAGAAATCTTTAGATTTCTGGAGCCGAAAGCGATATCCAACTTTCTGGATATCCGGGTTCGACATCCTTAGAACTCCCAACCCTACTCTCTGATAAAGACAGCGTCCTATAGAAAAATAAACTAAATTTATTTACAGCTGTACTGCCTTCAACGACGCAGGTCAAGCAGTTACTTCTTGTACTATTACTGTAGAAGGTTATCCAAATATTTTTTAAAAATAAATTTAATTTATTTAACAGTCGAAAATGACTTTTTGAAAGATTTCAAACTAAAAGACTTTCGAAAATCTATAAAATTGGAGCGCGGACCTCTTCGAGATATTTATGATATTCAAGAAGCTGTAGATTAAATTTATTTTTAAAAAATATTTGGATAACCTTCTACAGTAATAGTACAAGAAGTAACTGCTTGACCTGCGTCGTTGAAGGCAGTACAGCTGTAAATAAATTTAGTTTATTTTTCTATAGGACGCTGTCTTTATCAGAGAGTAGGGTTGGGAGTTCTAAGGATGTCGAACCCGGATATCCAGAAAGTTGGATATCGCTTTCGGCTCCAGAAATGGCTTAAGGTGCATAAATATTGGTTTTATCCCCCTAAATTTTAAATATTTGATCAAAGGATTGGCGGCCAGTTGCCGAATCTTCACGCGTTCATCTGATTCAAGAAGATTCGAATTTGCGTACACTGCTTATTGATCAACCCATTTGGAGCGATTCCGGCATTTATACGTAAAATTTTTAAATAATTTATTCACGAAAAATAGGAGCCCTTGTCGCTATTGTACCCTTCATATTGTACTTCTCTAATGAGATTATTTGTTCCTGAGAAATCTTTAGATTTCTGGAGCCGAAAGCGATATCCAACTTTCTGGATATCCGGGTTCGACATCCTTAGAACTCCCAACCCTACTCTCTGATAAAGACAGCGTCCTATAGAAAAATAAACTAAATTTATTTACAGCTGTACTGCCTTCAACGACGCAGGTCAAGCAGTTACTTCTTGTACTATTACTGTAGAAGGTTATCCAAATATTTTTTAAAAATAAATTTAATCTACAGCTTCTTGAATATCATAAATATCTCGAAGAGGTCCGCGCTCCAATTTTATAGATTTTCGAAAGTCTTTTAGTTTGAAATCTTTCAAAAAGTCATTTTCGACTGTTAAATAAATTAAATTTATTTTTAAAAAATATTTGGATAACCTTCTACAGTAATAGTACAAGAAGTAACTGCTTGACCTGCGTCGTTGAAGGCAGTACAGCTGTAAATAAATTTAGTTTATTTTTCTATAGGACGCTGTCTTTATCAGAGAGTAGGGTTGGGAGTTCTAAGGATGTCGAACCCGGATATCCAGAAAGTTGGATATCGCTTTCGGCTCCAGAAATCTAAAGATTTCTCAGGAACAAATAATCTCATTAGAGAAGTACAATATGAAGGGTACAATAGCGACAAGGGCTCCTATTTTTCGTGAATAAATTATTTAAAAATTTTACGTATAAATGCCGGAATCGCTCCAAATGGGTTGATCAATAAGCAGTGTACGCAAATTCGAATCTTCTTGAATCAGATGAACGCGTGAAGATTCGGCAACTGGCCGCCAATCCTTTGATCAAATATTTAAAATTTAGGGGGATAAAACCAATATTTATGCACCTTAAGCCATTTAACCTCTGGCACAGGATTGCCTTCTACACGAACATTTAGCCTTAATGGCTTATCAGAAGTGTAATCCCGATTTGATAAAGGTTGAGTGAATTTTGGGCGGGCTAAAAGTTTCAACTGATAAAGCTTATCATTATCTTAAACTCACTAGCAACATCAACAAGTAAATTTTGTTCAGCTTTTCCATACTGGTTCTCAGCCACACAGGTATATTGCCCAGCATTTGACTTTTGAAAGCCTAGGAATGTGATGGTAGTCTCAGCACCAGCATGTGAGGAAATACTGGAAGTATTCAGAAATATTATTTTTTAAGCAAAAAATCACCGAATGTTTGAGGTTGGCCCGGAGGCATCAATATCCCAACCTCTATGTTTCCATGTAATTTTTGGATCAGGATATCCTGCATAATGTAAAGTAATTGAAAGATGGTCAGTTTCTGCAACGAAGTGTCTTTCTTTCACGCCTGGCGCGAACCTAAAAATATTTTCAATAAAACTTCTTTAAAAAATTTTCAGCACCAAGGAGTGCAAGCATATTGTTCAGCATGTGCTTGATCTAAAGCTCGCTCCATGTAAGGGTCAAGAAGAGGTATAACTCGGCGGAACTTGTCTAAAACTGGTGGAGGTCTTGCCATTAGCCTCGATGGGGGTGATGGGGGAGATGGATCGCTAATTCCATAAATATTCTCGGCACGAACACGAAACTGGTAGCTTTTTCCCAGTTCAAGATTTCGAACTTTGCAGACAGGCTCTGGAATATTGTAGTCAAGTAGTTGCCAGTCTTTATCAGGCAATTCACGAAATTCGATAACATATGTAACTTGAGGGTATCTTGGAGGACTTCTCTTTGTTGGAATCCAGGAAAGGGTTAAATAATGGCCAGTAACTTCTCTACAATAATAAGAGATTAAGGATAAGTCAAATCTTTAAGCTTCTCACTTTATGAAAGGCCCTCTATCAGGGGGTTTTGGAATTGATTTCATTTGCCTTCTGAATCCGTATTCTTCCTATAAATAAAAATCTTTTTTAGTAAACATTGCTATTCCAGCGGACCGTTAAATATGGTGTAACGTCTTCAGAACCGTCAAATTTAATCTTGTCCATGAATGGAACTGTTACATCCAAAATGGCAGAACTTTGTGCCTGTCCATGACAGTTACGCGCAATAGCGACATATTCACCCGCATCTTCAGTACAAACATCTTGTATTAGAAGGGCATGCGAACCACCACCAGCAACCTGGATCTTGTGACGAGGGCCGGGGCATATCTTTTTTCCATTGTGATACCTAATAAAATTTTATCTGGGAAGTCTTTCTCAACTTCATACCAATCAACATCCGGCGGTGGATATCCAACCACAAGACAATCAAATATTGCAGGCCCTCCAGCTGACCAGAAGCCGAGAATTAGGCCGTAAGGATTCCTTAAAGTTCTTTACTTAAACTTAGTTTTAGTGGTCTGCATAATCAAAGCATACATCAAGGAAGCCCTCTCGAATGGCAAGTTGCCGTTCTGGGAGTGCCTACGCCAAGTGTTGAATGGCTTAAGGATGGTAAACCTTTGGCAGAAGCTGCTGGCGCACCTGACTCGAGGATAAGTATTTTCCAAGATGAGCGAGGCCTTCATCATTTGGTTGGAACTTATACCGATTCCTCTATACAATTAACTCTCTTCAGGTAATTGTAAATGTTCAACCAGACGATGCCGGAGATTATTCAGTTGTTGCAAAAAATCCACTTGGAGAGGTTGTCTCCACAGGCTCCTTAAGTGTCATTCGACCTCGTGTTGTTGAAGGAGAAGAAGAGGAAGGACGTGGAGCTATGCCATTCCCACCTGGCTTTATTAGACAACTCAAGAACAAACATGTATTCGTTAAAATGCCTGCAATATTTGATTGTCTTGTGGTTGGATATCCACCGCCGGATGTTGATTGGTATGAAGTTGAGAAAGACTTCCCAGATAAAATTTTATTAGGTATCACAATGGAAAAAAGATATGCCCCGGCCCTCGTCACAAGATCCAGGTTGCTGGTGGTGGTTCGCATGCCCTTCTAATACAAGATGTTTGTACTGAAGATGCGGGTGAATATGTCGCTATTGCGCGTAACTGTCATGGACAGGCACAAAGTTCTGCCATTTTGGATGTAACAGTTCCATTCATGGACAAGATTAAATTTGACGGTTCTGAAGACGTTACACCATATTTAACGGTCCGCTGGAATAGCAATGTTTACTAAAAAAGATTTTTATTTATAGGAAGAATACGGATTCAGAAGGCAAATGAAATCAATTCCAACACCCCCTGATAGAGGGCCTTTCATAAAGTGAGAAGCTTAAAGATTTGACTTATCCTTAATCTCTTATTATTGTAGAGAAGTTACTGGCCATTATTTAACCCTTTCCTGGATTCCAACAAAGAGAAGTCCTCCAAGATACCCTCAAGTTACATATGTTATCGAATTTCGTGAATTGCCTGATAAAGACTGGCAACTACTTGACTACAATATTCCAGAGCCTGTCTGCAAAGTTCGAAATCTTGAACTGGGAAAAAGCTACCAGTTTCGTGTTCGTGCCGAGAATATTTATGGAATTAGCGATCCATCTCCCCCATCACCCCCATCGAGGCTAATGGCAAGACCTCCACCAGTTTTAGACAAGTTCCGCCGAGTTATACCTCTTCTTGACCCTTACATGGAGCGAGCTTTAGATCAAGCACATGCTGAACAATATGCTTGCACTCCTTGGTGCTGAAAATTTTTTAAAGAAGTTTTATTGAAAATATTTTTAGGTTCGCGCCAGGCGTGAAAGAAAGACACTTCGTTGCAGAAACTGACCATCTTTCAATTACTTTACATTATGCAGGATATCCTGATCCAAAAATTACATGGAAACATAGAGGTTGGGATATTGATGCCTCCGGGCCAACCTCAAACATTCGGTGATTTTTTGCTTAAAAAATAATATTTCTGAATACTTCCAGTATTTCCTCACATGCTGGTGCTGAGACTACCATCACATTCCTAGGCTTTCAAAAGTCAAATGCTGGGCAATATACCTGTGTGGCTGAGAACCAGTATGGAAAAGCTGAACAAAATTTACTTGTTGATGTTGCTAGTGAGTTTAAGATAATGATAAGCTTTATCAGTTGAAACTTTTAGCCCGCCCAAAATTCACTCAACCTTTATCAAATCGGGATTACACTTCTGATAAGCCATTAAGGCTAAATGTTCGTGTAGAAGGCAATCCTGTGCCAGAGGTTAAATGGCTTAAGGTGCATAAATATTGGTTTTATCCCCCTAAATTTTAAATATTTGATCAAATATTGGTTTTATCCCCCTAAATTTTAAATATTTGATCAAAGGATTGGCGGCCAGTTGCCGAATCTTCACGCGTTCATCTGATTCAAGAAGATTCGAATTTGCGTACACTGCTTATTGATCAACCCATTTGGAGCGATTCCGGCATTTATACGTAAAATTTTTAAATAATTTATTCACGAAAAATAGGAGCCCTTGTCGCTATTGTACCCTTCATATTGTACTTCTCTAATGAGATTATTTGTTCCTGAGAAATCTTTAGATTTCTGGAGCCGAAAGCGATATCCAACTTTCTGGATATCCGGGTTCGACATCCTTAGAACTCCCAACCCTACTCTCTGATAAAGACAGCGTCCTATAGAAAAATAAACTAAATTTATTTACAGCTGTACTGCCTTCAACGACGCAGGTCAAGCAGTTACTTCTTGTACTATTACTGTAGAAGGTTATCCAAATATTTTTTAAAAATAAATTTAATCTACAGCTTCTTGAATATCATAAATATCTCGAAGAGGTCCGCGCTCCAATTTTATAGATTTTCGAAAGTCTTTTAGTTTGAAATCTTTCAAAAAGTCATTTTCGACTGTTAAATAAATTAAATTTATTTTTAAAAAATATTTGGATAACCTTCTACAGTAATAGTACAAGAAGTAACTGCTTGACCTGCGTCGTTGAAGGCAGTACAGCTGTAAATAAATTTAGTTTATTTTTCTATAGGACGCTGTCTTTATCAGAGAGTAGGGTTGGGAGTTCTAAGGATGTCGAACCCGGATATCCAGAAAGTTGGATATCGCTTTCGGCTCCAGAAATCTAAAGATTTCTCAGGAACAAATAATCTCATTAGAGAAGTACAATATGAAGGGTACAATAGCGACAAGGGCTCCTATTTTTCGTGAATAAATTATTTAAAAATTTTACGTATAAATGCCGGAATCGCTCCAAATGGGTTGATCAATAAGCAGTGTACGCAAATTCGAATCTTCTTGAATCAGATGAACGCGTGAAGATTCGGCAACTGGCCGCCAATCCTTTGATCAAATATTTAAAATTTAGGGGGATAAAACCAATATTTGATCAAATATTTAAAATTTAGGGGGATAAAACCAATATTTATGCACCTTAAGCCATTTAACCTCTGGCACAGGATTGCCTTCTACACGAACATTTAGCCTTAATGGCTTATCAGAAGTGTAATCCCGATTTGATAAAGGTTGAGTGAATTTTGGGCGGGCTAAAAGTTTCAACTGATAAAGCTTATCATTATCTTAAACTCACTAGCAACATCAACAAGTAAATTTTGTTCAGCTTTTCCATACTGGTTCTCAGCCACACAGGTATATTGCCCAGCATTTGACTTTTGAAAGCCTAGGAATGTGATGGTAGTCTCAGCACCAGCATGTGAGGAAATACTGGAAGTATTCAGAAATATTATTTTTTAAGCAAAAAATCACCGAATGTTTGAGGTTGGCCCGGAGGCATCAATATCCCAACCTCTATGTTTCCATGTAATTTTTGGATCAGGATATCCTGCATAATGTAAAGTAATTGAAAGATGGTCAGTTTCTGCAACGAAGTGTCTTTCTTTCACGCCTGGCGCGAACCTAAAAATATTTTCAATAAAACTTCTTTAAAAAATTTTCAGCACCAAGGAGTGCAAGCATATTGTTCAGCATGTGCTTGATCTAAAGCTCGCTCCATGTAAGGGTCAAGAAGAGGTATAACTCGGCGGAACTTGTCTAAAACTGGTGGAGGTCTTGCCATTAGCCTCGATGGGGGTGATGGGGGAGATGGATCGCTAATTCCATAAATATTCTCGGCACGAACACGAAACTGGTAGCTTTTTCCCAGTTCAAGATTTCGAACTTTGCAGACAGGCTCTGGAATATTGTAGTCAAGTAGTTGCCAGTCTTTATCAGGCAATTCACGAAATTCGATAACATATGTAACTTGAGGGTATCTTGGAGGACTTCTCTTTGTTGGAATCCAGGAAAGGGTTAAATAATGGCCAGTAACTTCTCTACAATAATAAGAGATTAAGGATAAGTCAAATCTTTAAGCTTCTCACTTTATGAAAGGCCCTCTATCAGGGGGTGTTGGAATTGATTTCATTTGCCTTCTGAATCCGTATTCTTCCTATAAATAAAAATCTTTTTTAGTAAACATTGCTATTCCAGCGGACCGTTAAATATGGTGTAACGTCTTCAGAACCGTCAAATTTAATCTTGTCCATGAATGGAACTGTTACATCCAAAATGGCAGAACTTTGTGCCTGTCCATGACAGTTACGCGCAATAGCGACATATTCACCCGCATCTTCAGTACAAACATCTTGTATTAGAAGGGCATGCGAACCACCACCAGCAACCTGGATCTTGTGACGAGGGCCGGGGCATATCTTTTTTCCATTGTGATACCTAATAAAATTTTATCTGGGAAGTCTTTCTCAACTTCATACCAATCAACATCCGGCGGTGGATATCCAACCACAAGACAATCAAATATTGCAGGCATTTTAACGAATACATGTTTGTTCTTGAGTTGTCTAATAAAGCCAGGTGGGAATGGCATAGCTCCACGTCCTTCCTCTTCTTCTCCTTCAACAACACGAGGTCGAATGACACTTAAGGAGCCTGTGGAGACAACCTCTCCAAGTGGATTTTTTGCAACAACTGAATAATCTCCGGCATCGTCTGGTTGAACATTTACAATTACCTGAAGAGAGTTAATTGTATAGAGGAATCGGTATAAGTTCCAACCAAATGATGAAGGCCTCGCTCATCTTGGAAAATACTTATCCTCGAGTCAGGTGCGCCAGCAGCTTCTGCCAAAGGTTTACCATCCTTAAGCCATTCAACACTTGGCGTAGGCACTCCCAGAACGGCAACTTGCCATTCGAGAGGGCTTCCTTGATGTATGCTTTGATTATGCAGACCACTAAAACTAAGTTTAAGTAAAGAACTTTAAGGAATCCTTACGGCCTAATTCTCGGCTTCTGGTCAGCTGGAGGGCCTGCAATATTTGATTGTCTTGTGGTTGGATATCCACCGCCGGATGTTGATTGGTATGAAGTTGAGAAAGACTTCCCAGATAAAATTTTATTAGGTATCACAATGGAAAAAAGATATGCCCCGGCCCTCGTCACAAGATCCAGGTTGCTGGTGGTGGTTCGCATGCCCTTCTAATACAAGATGTTTGTACTGAAGATGCGGGTGAATATGTCGCTATTGCGCGTAACTGTCATGGACAGGCACAAAGTTCTGCCATTTTGGATGTAACAGTTCCATTCATGGACAAGATTAAATTTGACGGTTCTGAAGACGTTACACCATATTTAACGGTCCGCTGGAATAGCAATGTTTACTAAAAAAGATTTTTATTTATAGGAAGAATACGGATTCAGAAGGCAAATGAAATCAATTCCAAAACCCCCTGATAGAGGGCCTTTCATAAAGTGAGAAGCTTAAAGATTTGACTTATCCTTAATCTCTTATTATTGTAGAGAAGTTACTGGCCATTATTTAACCCTTTCCTGGATTCCAACAAAGAGAAGTCCTCCAAGATACCCTCAAGTTACATATGTTATCGAATTTCGTGAATTGCCTGATAAAGACTGGCAACTACTTGACTACAATATTCCAGAGCCTGTCTGCAAAGTTCGAAATCTTGAACTGGGAAAAAGCTACCAGTTTCGTGTTCGTGCCGAGAATATTTATGGAATTAGCGATCCATCTCCCCCATCACCCCCATCGAGGCTAATGGCAAGACCTCCACCAGTTTTAGACAAGTTCCGCCGAGTTATACCTCTTCTTGACCCTTACATGGAGCGAGCTTTAGATCAAGCACATGCTGAACAATATGCTTGCACTCCTTGGTGCTGAAAATTTTTTAAAGAAGTTTTATTGAAAATATTTTTAGGTTCGCGCCAGGCGTGAAAGAAAGACACTTCGTTGCAGAAACTGACCATCTTTCAATTACTTTACATTATGCAGGATATCCTGATCCAAAAATTACATGGAAACATAGAGGTTGGGATATTGATGCCTCCGGGCCAACCTCAAACATTCGGTGATTTTTTGCTTAAAAAATAATATTTCTGAATACTTCCAGTATTTCCTCACATGCTGGTGCTGAGACTACCATCACATTCCTAGGCTTTCAAAAGTCAAATGCTGGGCAATATACCTGTGTGGCTGAGAACCAGTATGGAAAAGCTGAACAAAATTTACTTGTTGATGTTGCTAGTGAGTTTAAGATAATGATAAGCTTTATCAGTTGAAACTTTTAGCCCGCCCAAAATTCACTCAACCTTTATCAAATCGGGATTACACTTCTGATAAGCCATTAAGGCTAAATGTTCGTGTAGAAGGCAATCCTGTGCCAGAGGTTAAATGGCTTAAGGTGCATAAATATTGGTTTTATCCCCCTAAATTTTAAATATTTGATCAAAGGATTGGCGGCCAGTTGCCGAATCTTCACGCGTTCATCTGATTCAAGAAGATTCGAATTTGCGTACACTGCTTATTGATCAACCCATTTGGAGCGATTCCGGCATTTATACGTAAAATTTTTAAATAATTTATTCACGAAAAATAGGAGCCCTTGTCGCTATTGTACCCTTCATATTGTACTTCTCTAATGAGATTATTTGTTCCTGAGAAATCTTTAGATTTCTGGAGCCGAAAGCGATATCCAACTTTCTGGATATCCGGGTTCGACATCCTTAGAACTCCCAACCCTACTCTCTGATAAAGACAGCGTCCTATAGAAAAATAAACTAAATTTATTTACAGCTGTACTGCCTTCAACGACGCAGGTCAAGCAGTTACTTCTTGTACTATTACTGTAGAAGGTTATCCAAATATTTTTTAAAAATAAATTTAATTTATTTAACAGTCGAAAATGACTTTTTGAAAGATTTCAAACTAAAAGACTTTCGAAAATCTATAAAATTGGAGCGCGGACCTCTTCGAGATATTTATGATATTCAAGAAGCTGTAGATTAAATTTATTTTTAAAAAATATTTGGATAACCTTCTACAGTAATAGTACAAGAAGTAACTGCTTGACCTGCGTCGTTGAAGGCAGTACAGCTGTAAATAAATTTAGTTTATTTTTCTATAGGACGCTGTCTTTATCAGAGAGTAGGGTTGGGAGTTCTAAGGATGTCGAACCCGGATATCCAGAAAGTTGGATATCGCTTTCGGCTCCAGAAATCTAAAGATTTCTCAGGAACAAATAATCTCATTAGAGAAGTACAATATGAAGGGTACAATAGCGACAAGGGCTCCTATTTTTCGTGAATAAATTATTTAAAAATTTTACGTATAAATGCCGGAATCGCTCCAAATGGGTTGATCAATAAGCAGTGTACGCAAATTCGAATCTTCTTGAATCAGATGAACGCGTGAAGATTCGGCAACTGGCCGCCAATCCTTTGATCAAATATTTAAAATTTAGGGGGATAAAACCAATATTTATGCACCTTAAGCCATTTAACCTCTGGCACAGGATTGCCTTCTACACGAACATTTAGCCTTAATGGCTTATCAGAAGTGTAATCCCGATTTGATAAAGGTTGAGTGAATTTTGGGCGGGCTAAAAGTTTCAACTGATAAAGCTTATCATTATCTTAAACTCACTAGCAACATCAACAAGTAAATTTTGTTCAGCTTTTCCATACTGGTTCTCAGCCACACAGGTATATTGCCCAGCATTTGACTTTTGAAAGCCTAGGAATGTGATGGTAGTCTCAGCACCAGCATGTGAGGAAATACTGGAAGTATTCAGAAATATTATTTTTTAAGCAAAAAATCACCGAATGTTTGAGGTTGGCCCGGAGGCATCAATATCCCAACCTCTATGTTTCCATGTAATTTTTGGATCAGGATATCCTGCATAATGTAAAGTAATTGAAAGATGGTCAGTTTCTGCAACGAAGTGTCTTTCTTTCACGCCTGGCGCGAACCTAAAAATATTTTCAATAAAACTTCTTTAAAAAATTTTCAGCACCAAGGAGTGCAAGCATATTGTTCAGCATGTGCTTGATCTAAAGCTCGCTCCATGTAAGGGTCAAGAAGAGGTATAACTCGGCGGAACTTGTCTAAAACTGGTGGAGGTCTTGCCATTAGCCTCGATGGGGGTGATGGGGGAGATGGATCGCTAATTCCATAAATATTCTCGGCACGAACACGAAACTGGTAGCTTTTTCCCAGTTCAAGATTTCGAACTTTGCAGACAGGCTCTGGAATATTGTAGTCAAGTAGTTGCCAGTCTTTATCAGGCAATTCACGAAATTCGATAACATATGTAACTTGAGGGTATCTTGGAGGACTTCTCTTTGTTGGAATCCAGGAAAGGGTTAAATAATGGCCAGTAACTTCTCTACAATAATAAGAGATTAAGGATAAGTCAAATCTTTAAGCTTCTCACTTTATGAAAGGCCCTCTATCAGGGGGTTTTGGAATTGATTTCATTTGCCTTCTGAATCCGTATTCTTCCTATAAATAAAAATCTTTTTTAGTAAACATTGCTATTCCAGCGGACCGTTAAATATGGTGTAACGTCTTCAGAACCGTCAAATTTAATCTTGTCCATGAATGGAACTGTTACATCCAAAATGGCAGAACTTTGTGCCTGTCCATGACAGTTACGCGCAATAGCGACATATTCACCCGCATCTTCAGTACAAACATCTTGTATTAGAAGGGCATGCGAACCACCACCAGCAACCTGGATCTTGTGACGAGGGCCGGGGCATATCTTTTTTCCATTGTGATACCTAATAAAATTTTATCTGGGAAGTCTTTCTCAACTTCATACCAATCAACATCCGGCGGTGGATATCCAACCACAAGACAATCAAATATTGCAGGCCCTCCAGCTGACCAGAAGCCGAGAATTAGGCCGTAAGGATTCCTTAAAGTTCTTTACTTAAACTTAGTTTTAGTGGTCTGCATAATCAAAGCATACATCAAGGAAGCCCTCTCGAATGGCAAGTTGCCGTTCTGGGAGTGCCTACGCCAAGTGTTGAATGGCTTAAGGATGGTAAACCTTTGGCAGAAGCTGCTGGCGCACCTGACTCGAGGATAAGTATTTTCCAAGATGAGCGAGGCCTTCATCATTTGGTTGGAACTTATACCGATTCCTCTATACAATTAACTCTCTTCAGGTAATTGTAAATGTTCAACCAGACGATGCCGGAGATTATTCAGTTGTTGCAAAAAATCCACTTGGAGAGGTTGTCTCCACAGGCTCCTTAAGTGTCATTCGACCTCGTGTTGTTGAAGGAGAAGAAGAGGAAGGACGTGGAGCTATGCCATTCCCACCTGGCTTTATTAGACAACTCAAGAACAAACATGTATTCGTTAAAATGCCTGCAATATTTGATTGTCTTGTGGTTGGATATCCACCGCCGGATGTTGATTGGTATGAAGTTGAGAAAGACTTCCCAGATAAAATTTTATTAGGTATCACAATGGAAATAAGATATGCCCCGGCCCTCGTCACAAGATCCAGGTTGCTGGTGGTGGTTCGCATGCCCTTCTAATACAAGATGTTTGTACTGAAGATGCGGGTGAATATGTCGCTATTGCGCGTAACTGTCATGGACAGGCACAAAGTTCTGCCATTTTGGATGTAACAGTTCCATTCATGGACAAGATTAAATTTGACGGTTCTGAAGACGTTACACCATATTTAACGGTCCGCTGGAATAGCAATGTTTACTAAAAAAGATTTTTATTTATAGGAAGAATACGGATTCAGAAGGCAAATGAAATCAATTCCAAAACCCCCTGATAGAGGGCCTTTCATAAAGTGAGAAGCTTAAAGATTTGACTTATCCTTAATCTCTTATTATTGTAGAGAAGTTACTGGCCATTATTTAACCCTTTCCTGGATTCCAACAAAGAGAAGTCCTCCAAGATACCCTCAAGTTACATATGTTATCGAATTTCGTGAATTGCCTGATAAAGACTGGCAACTACTTGACTACAATATTCCAGAGCCTGTCTGCAAAGTTCGAAATCTTGAACTGGGAAAAAGCTACCAGTTTCGTGTTCGTGCCGAGAATATTTATGGAATTAGCGATCCATCTCCCCCATCACCCCCATCGAGGCTAATGGCAAGACCTCCACCAGTTTTAGACAAGTTCCGCCGAGTTATACCTCTTCTTGACCCTTACATGGAGCGAGCTTTAGATCAAGCACATGCTGAACAATATGCTTGCACTCCTTGGTGCTGAAAATTTTTTAAAGAAGTTTTATTGAAAATATTTTTAGGTTCGCGCCAGGCGTGAAAGAAAGACACTTCGTTGCAGAAACTGACCATCTTTCAATTACTTTACATTATGCAGGATATCCTGATCCAAAAATTACATGGAAACATAGAGGTTGGGATATTGATGCCTCCGGGCCAACCTCAAACATTCGGTGATTTTTTGCTTAAAAAATAATATTTCTGAATACTTCCAGTATTTCCTCACATGCTGGTGCTGAGACTACCATCACATTCCTAGGCTTTCAAAAGTCAAATGCTGGGCAATATACCTGTGTGGCTGAGAACCAGTATGGAAAAGCTGAACAAAATTTACTTGTTGATGTTGCTAGTGAGTTTAAGATAATGATAAGCTTTATCAGTTGAAACTTTTAGCCCGCCCAAAATTCACTCAACCTTTATCAAATCGGGATTACACTTCTGATAAGCCATTAAGGCTAAATGTTCGTGTAGAAGGCAATCCTGTGCCAGAGGTTAAATGGCTTAAGGTGCATAAATATTGGTTTTATCCCCCTAAATTTTAAATATTTGATCAAATATTGGTTTTATCCCCCTAAATTTTAATATTTGATCAAAGGCTCCAAATGGGTTGATCAATAAGCAGTGTACGCAAATTCGAATCTTCTTGAATCAGATGAACGCGTGAAGATTCGGCAACTGGCCGCCAATCCTTTGATCAAATATTTAAAATTTAGGGGGATAAAACCAATATTTATGCACCTTAAGCCATTTAACCTCTGGCACAGGATTGCCTTCTACACGAACATTTAGCCTTAATGGCTTATCAGAAGTGTAATCCCGATTTGATAAAGGTTGAGTGAATTTTGGGCGGGCTAAAAGTTTCAACTGATAAAGCTTATCATTATCTTAAACTCACTAGCAACATCAACAAGTAAATTTTGTTCAGCTTTTCCATACTGGTTCTCAGCCACACAGGTATATTGCCCAGCATTTGACTTTTGAAAGCCTAGGAATGTGATGGTAGTCTCAGCACCAGCATGTGAGGAAATACTGGAAGTATTCAGAAATATTATTTTTTAAGCAAAAAATCACCGAATGTTTGAGGTTGGCCCGGAGGCATCAATATCCCAACCTCTATGTTTCCATGTAATTTTTGGATCAGGATATCCTGCATAATGTAAAGTAATTGAAAGATGGTCAGTTTCTGCAACGAAGTGTCTTTCTTTCACGCCTGGCGCGAACCTAAAAATATTTTCAATAAAACTTCTTTAAAAAATTTTCAGCACCAAGGAGTGCAAGCATATTGTTCAGCATGTGCTTGATCTAAAGCTCGCTCCATGTAAGGGTCAAGAAGAGGTATAACTCGGCGGAACTTGTCTAAAACTGGTGGAGGTCTTGCCATTAGCCTCGATGGGGGTGATGGGGGAGATGGATCGCTAATTCCATAAATATTCTCGGCACGAACACGAAACTGGTAGCTTTTTCCCAGTTCAAGATTTCGAACTTTGCAGACAGGCTCTGGAATATTGTAGTCAAGTAGTTGCCAGTCTTTATCAGGCAATTCACGAAATTCGATAACATATGTAACTTGAGGGTATCTTGGAGGACTTCTCTTTGTTGGAATCCAGGAAAGGGTTAAATAATGGCCAGTAACTTCTCTACAATAATAAGAGATTAAGGATAAGTCAAATCTTTAAGCTTCTCACTTTATGAAAGGCCCTCTATCAGGGGGTTTTGGAATTGATTTCATTTGCCTTCTGAATCCGTATTCTTCCTATAAATAAAAATCTTTTTTAGTAAACATTGCTATTCCAGCGGACCGTTAAATATGGTGTAACGTCTTCAGAACCGTCAAATTTAATCTTGTCCATGAATGGAACTGTTACATCCAAAATGGCAGAACTTTGTGCCTGTCCATGACAGTTACGCGCAATAGCGACATATTCACCCGCATCTTCAGTACAAACATCTTGTATTAGAAGGGCATGCGAACCACCACCAGCAACCTGGATCTTGTGACGAGGGCCGGGGCATATCTTTTTTCCATTGTGATACCTAATAAAATTTTATCTGGGAAGTCTTTCTCAACTTCATACCAATCAACATCCGGCGGTGGATATCCAACCACAAGACAATCAAATATTGCAGGCATTTTAACGAATACATGTTTGTTCTTGAGTTGTCTAATAAAGCCAGGTGGGAATGGCATAGCTCCACGTCCTTCCTCTTCTTCTCCTTCAACAACACGAGGTCGAATGACACTTAAGGAGCCTGTGGAGACAACCTCTCCAAGTGGATTTTTTGCAACAACTGAATAATCTCCGGCATCGTCTGGTTGAACATTTACAATTACCTGAAGAGAGTTAATTGTATAGAGGAATCGGTATAAGTTCCAACCAAATGATGAAGGCCTCGCTCATCTTGGAAAATACTTATCCTCGAGTCAGGTGCGCCAGCAGCTTCTGCCAAAGGTTTACCATCCTTAAGCCATTCAACACTTGGCGTAGGCACTCCCAGAACGGCAACTTGCCATTCGAGAGGGCTTCCTTGATGTATGCTTTGATTATGCAGACCACTAAAACTAAGTTTAAGTAAAGAACTTTAAGGAATCCTTACGGCCTAATTCTCGGCTTCTGGTCAGCTGGAGGGCCTGCAATATTTGATTGTCTTGTGGTTGGATATCCACCGCCGGATGTTGATTGGTATGAAGTTGAGAAAGACTTCCCAGATAAAATTTTATTAGGTATCACAATGGAAAAAAGATATGCCCCGGCCCTCGTCACAAGATCCAGGTTGCTGGTGGTGGTTCGCATGCCCTTCTAATACAAGATGTTTGTACTGAAGATGCGGGTGAATATGTCGCTATTGCGCGTAACTGTCATGGACAGGCACAAAGTTCTGCCATTTTGGATGTAACAGTTCCATTCATGGACAAGATTAAATTTGACGGTTCTGAAGACGTTACACCATATTTAACGGTCCGCTGGAATAGCAATGTTTACTAAAAAAGATTTTTATTTATAGGAAGAATACGGATTCAGAAGGCAAATGAAATCAATTCCAAAACCCCCTGATAGAGGGCCTTTCATAAAGTGAGAAGCTTAAAGATTTGACTTATCCTTAATCTCTTATTATTGTAGAGAAGTTACTGGCCATTATTTAACCCTTTCCTGGATTCCAACAAAGAGAAGTCCTCCAAGATACCCTCAAGTTACATATGTTATCGAATTTCGTGAATTGCCTGATAAAGACTGGCAACTACTTGACTACAATATTCCAGAGCCTGTCTGCAAAGTTCGAAATCTTGAACTGGGAAAAAGCTACCAGTTTCGTGTTCGTGCCGAGAATATTTATGGAATTAGCGATCCATCTCCCCCATCACCCCCATCGAGGCTAATGGCAAGACCTCCACCAGTTTTAGACAAGTTCCGCCGAGTTATACCTCTTCTTGACCCTTACATGGAGCGAGCTTTAGATCAAGCACATGCTGAACAATATGCTTGCACTCCTTGGTGCTGAAAATTTTTTAAAGAAGTTTTATTGAAAATATTTTTAGGTTCGCGCCAGGCGTGAAAGAAAGACACTTCGTTGCAGAAACTGACCATCTTTCAATTACTTTACATTATGCAGGATATCCTGATCCAAAAATTACATGGAAACATAGAGGTTGGGATATTGATGCCTCCGGGCCAACCTCAAACATTCGGTGATTTTTTGCTTAAAAAATAATATTTCTGAATACTTCCAGTATTTCCTCACATGCTGGTGCTGAGACTACCATCACATTCCTAGGCTTTCAAAAGTCAAATGCTGGGCAATATACCTGTGTGGCTGAGAACCAGTATGGAAAAGCTGAACAAAATTTACTTGTTGATGTTGCTAGTGAGTTTAAGATAATGATAAGCTTTATCAGTTGAAACTTTTAGCCCGCCCAAAATTCACTCAACCTTTATCAAATCGGGATTACACTTCTGATAAGCCATTAAGGCTAAATGTTCGTGTAGAAGGCAATCCTGTGCCAGAGGTTAAATGGCTTAAGGTGCATAAATATTGGTTTTATCCCCCTAAATTTTAAATATTTGATCAAAGGATTGGCGGCCAGTTGCCGAATCTTCACGCGTTCATCTGATTCAAGAAGATTCGAATTTGCGTACACTGCTTATTGATCAACCCATTTGGAGCGATTCCGGCATTTATACGTAAAATTTTTAAATAATTTATTCACGAAAAATAGGAGCCCTTGTCGCTATTGTACCCTTCATATTGTACTTCTCTAATGAGATTATTTGTTCCTGAGAAATCTTTAGATTTCTGGAGCCGAAAGCGATATCCAACTTTCTGGATATCCGGGTTCGACATCCTTAGAACTCCCAACCCTACTCTCTGATAAAGACAGCGTCCTATAGAAAAATAAACTAAATTTATTTACAGCTGTACTGCCTTCAACGACGCAGGTCAAGCAGTTACTTCTTGTACTATTACTGTAGAAGGTTATCCAAATATTTTTTAAAAATAAATTTAATCTACAGCTTCTTGAATATCATAAATATCTCGAAGAGGTCCGCGCTCCAATTTTATAGATTTTCGAAAGTCTTTTAGTTTGAAATCTTTCAAAAAGTCATTTTCGACTGTTAAATAAATTAAATTTATTTTTAAAAAATATTTGGATAACCTTCTACAGTAATAGTACAAGAAGTAACTGCTTGACCTGCGTCGTTGAAGGCAGTACAGCTGTAAATAAATTTAGTTTATTTTTCTATAGGACGCTGTCTTTATCAGAGAGTAGGGTTGGGAGTTCTAAGGATGTCGAACCCGGATATCCAGAAAGTTGGATATCGCTTTCGGCTCCAGAAATCTAAAGATTTCTCAGGAACAAATAATCTCATTAGAGAAGTACAATATGAAGGGTACAATAGCGACAAGGGCTCCTATTTTTCGTGAATAAATTATTTAAAAATTTTACGTATAAATGCCGGAATCGCTCCAAATGGGTTGATCAATAAGCAGTGTACGCAAATTCGAATCTTCTTGAATCAGATGAACGCGTGAAGATTCGGCAACTGGCCGCCAATCCTTTGATCAAATATTTAAAATTTAGGGGGATAAAACCAATATTTATGCACCTTAAGCCATTTAACCTCTGGCACAGGATTGCCTTCTACACGAACATTTAGCCTTAATGGCTTATCAGAAGTGTAATCCCGATTTGATAAAGGTTGAGTGAATTTTGGGCGGGCTAAAAGTTTCAACTGATAAAGCTTATCATTATCTTAAACTCACTAGCAACATCAACAAGTAAATTTTGTTCAGCTTTTCCATACTGGTTCTCAGCCACACAGGTATATTGCCCAGCATTTGACTTTTGAAAGCCTAGGAATGTGATGGTAGTCTCAGCACCAGCATGTGAGGAAATACTGGAAGTATTCAGAAATATTATTTTTTAAGCAAAAAATCACCGAATGTTTGAGGTTGGCCCGGAGGCATCAATATCCCAACCTCTATGTTTCCATGTAATTTTTGGATCAGGATATCCTGCATAATGTAAAGTAATTGAAAGATGGTCAGTTTCTGCAACGAAGTGTCTTTCTTTCACGCCTGGCGCGAACCTAAAAATATTTTCAATAAAACTTCTTTAAAAAATTTTCAGCACCAAGGAGTGCAAGCATATTGTTCAGCATGTGCTTGATCTAAAGCTCGCTCCATGTAAGGGTCAAGAAGAGGTATAACTCGGCGGAACTTGTCTAAAACTGGTGGAGGTCTTGCCATTAGCCTCGATGGGGGTGATGGGGGAGATGGATCGCTAATTCCATAAATATTCTCGGCACGAACACGAAACTGGTAGCTTTTTCCCAGTTCAAGATTTCGAACTTTGCAGACAGGCTCTGGAATATTGTAGTCAAGTAGTTGCCAGTCTTTATCAGGCAATTCACGAAATTCGATAACATATGTAACTTGAGGGTATCTTGGAGGACTTCTCTTTGTTGGAATCCAGGAAAGGGTTAAATAATGGCCAGTAACTTCTCTACAATAATAAGAGATTAAGGATAAGTCAAATCTTTAAGCTTCTCACTTTATGAAAGGCCCTCTATCAGGGGGTTTTGGAATTGATTTCATTTGCCTTCTGAATCCGTATTCTTCCTATAAATAAAAATCTTTTTTAGTAAACATTGCTATTCCAGCGGACCGTTAAATATGGTGTAACGTCTTCAGAACCGTCAAATTTAATCTTGTCCATGAATGGAACTGTTACATCCAAAATGGCAGAACTTTGTGCCTGTCCATGACAGTTACGCGCAATAGCGACATATTCACCCGCATCTTCAGTACAAACATCTTGTATTAGAAGGGCATGCGAACCACCACCAGCAACCTGGATCTTGTGACGAGGGCCGGGGCATATCTTTTTTCCATTGTGATACCTAATAAAATTTTATCTGGGAAGTCTTTCTCAACTTCATACCAATCAACATCCGGCGGTGGATATCCAACCACAAGACAATCAAATATTGCAGGCCCTCCAGCTGAGATAAAGGCCCTCCAGCTGAGATAAAATTTTATTAGGTATCACAATGGAAAAAAGATATGCCCCGGCCCTCGTCACAAGATCCAGGTTGCTGGTGGTGGTTCGCATGCCCTTCTAATACAAGATGTTTGTACTGAAGATGCGGGTGAATATGTCGCTATTGCGCGTAACTGTCATGGACAGGCACAAAGTTCTGCCATTTTGGATGTAACAGTTCCATTCATGGACAAGATTAAATTTGACGGTTCTGAAGACGTTACACCATATTTAACGGTCCGCTGGAATAGCAATGTTTACTAAAAAAGATTTTTATTTATAGGAAGAATACGGATTCAGAAGGCAAATGAAATCAATTCCAAAACCCCCTGATAGAGGGCCTTTCATAAAGTGAGAAGCTTAAAGATTTGACTTATCCTTAATCTCTTATTATTGTAGAGAAGTTACTGGCCATTATTTAACCCTTTCCTGGATTCCAACAAAGAGAAGTCCTCCAAGATACCCTCAAGTTACATATGTTATCGAATTTCGTGAATTGCCTGATAAAGACTGGCAACTACTTGACTACAATATTCCAGAGCCTGTCTGCAAAGTTCGAAATCTTGAACTGGGAAAAAGCTACCAGTTTCGTGTTCGTGCCGAGAATATTTATGGAATTAGCGATCCATCTCCCCCATCACCCCCATCGAGGCTAATGGCAAGACCTCCACCAGTTTTAGACAAGTTCCGCCGAGTTATACCTCTTCTTGACCCTTACATGGAGCGAGCTTTAGATCAAGCACATGCTGAACAATATGCTTGCACTCCTTGGTGCTGAAAATTTTTTAAAGAAGTTTTATTGAAAATATTTTTAGGTTCGCGCCAGGCGTGAAAGAAAGACACTTCGTTGCAGAAACTGACCATCTTTCAATTACTTTACATTATGCAGGATATCCTGATCCAAAAATTACATGGAAACATAGAGGTTGGGATATTGATGCCTCCGGGCCAACCTCAAACATTCGGTGATTTTTTGCTTAAAAAATAATATTTCTGAATACTTCCAGTATTTCCTCACATGCTGGTGCTGAGACTACCATCACATTCCTAGGCTTTCAAAAGTCAAATGCTGGGCAATATACCTGTGTGGCTGAGAACCAGTATGGAAAAGCTGAACAAAATTTACTTGTTGATGTTGCTAGTGAGTTTAAGATAATGATAAGCTTTATCAGTTGAAACTTTTAGCCCGCCCAAAATTCACTCAACCTTTATCAAATCGGGATTACACTTCTGATAAGCCATTAAGGCTAAATGTTCGTGTAGAAGGCAATCCTGTGCCAGAGGTTAAATGGCTTAAGGTGCATAAATATTGGTTTTATCCCCCTAAATTTTAAATATTTGATCAAAGGATTGGCGGCCAGTTGCCGAATCTTCACGCGTTCATCTGATTCAAGAAGATTCGAATTTGCGTACACTGCTTATTGATCAACCCATTTGGAGCGATTCCGGCATTTATACGTAAAATTTTTAAATAATTTATTCACGAAAAATAGGAGCCCTTGTCGCTATTGTACCCTTCATATTGTACTTCTCTAATGAGATTATTTGTTCCTGAGAAATCTTTAGATTTCTGGAGCCGAAAGCGATATCCAACTTTCTGGATATCCGGGTTCGACATCCTTAGAACTCCCAACCCTACTCTCTGATAAAGACAGCGTCCTATAGAAAAATAAACTAAATTTATTTACAGCTGTACTGCCTTCAACGACGCAGGTCAAGCAGTTACTTCTTGTACTATTACTGTAGAAGGTTATCCAAATATTTTTTAAAAATAAATTTAATCTACAGCTTCTTGAATATCATAAATATCTCGAAGAGGTCCGCGCTCCAATTTTATAGATTTTCGAAAGTCTTTTAGTTTGAAATCTTTCAAAAAGTCATTTTCGACTGTTAAATAAATTAAATTTATTTTTAAAAAATATTTGGATAACCTTCTACAGTAATAGTACAAGAAGTAACTGCTTGACCTGCGTCGTTGAAGGCAGTACAGCTGTAAATAAATTTAGTTTATTTTTCTATAGGACGCTGTCTTTATCAGAGAGTAGGGTTGGGAGTTCTAAGGATGTCGAACCCGGATATCCAGAAAGTTGGATATCGCTTTCGGCTCCAGAAATCTAAAGATTTCTCAGGAACAAATAATCTCATTAGAGAAGTACAATATGAAGGGTACAATAGCGACAAGGGCTCCTATTTTTCGTGAATAAATTATTTAAAAATTTTACGTATAAATGCCGGAATCGCTCCAAATGGGTTGATCAATAAGCAGTGTACGCAAATTCGAATCTTCTTGAATCAGATGAACGCGTGAAGATTCGGCAACTGGCCGCCAATCCTTTGATCAAATATTTAAAATTTAGGGGGATAAAACCAATATTTATGCACCTTAAGCCATTTAACCTCTGGCACAGGATTGCCTTCTACACGAACATTTAGCCTTAATGGCTTATCAGAAGTGTAATCCCGATTTGATAAAGGTTGAGTGAATTTTGGGCGGGCTAAAAGTTTCAACTGATAAAGCTTATCATTATCTTAAACTCACTAGCAACATCAACAAGTAAATTTTGTTCAGCTTTTCCATACTGGTTCTCAGCCACACAGGTATATTGCCCAGCATTTGACTTTTGAAAGCCTAGGAATGTGATGGTAGTCTCAGCACCAGCATGTGAGGAAATACTGGAAGTATTCAGAAATATTATTTTTTAAGCAAAAAATCACCGAATGTTTGAGGTTGGCCCGGAGGCATCAATATCCCAACCTCTATGTTTCCATGTAATTTTTGGATCAGGATATCCTGCATAATGTAAAGTAATTGAAAGATGGTCAGTTTCTGCAACGAAGTGTCTTTCTTTCACGCCTGGCGCGAACCTAAAAATATTTTCAATAAAACTTCTTTAAAAAATTTTCAGCACCAAGGAGTGCAAGCATATTGTTCAGCATGTGCTTGATCTAAAGCTCGCTCCATGTAAGGGTCAAGAAGAGGTATAACTCGGCGGAACTTGTCTAAAACTGGTGGAGGTCTTGCCATTAGCCTCGATGGGGGTGATGGGGGAGATGGATCGCTAATTCCATAAATATTCTCGGCACGAACACGAAACTGGTAGCTTTTTCCCAGTTCAAGATTTCGAACTTTGCAGACAGGCTCTGGAATATTGTAGTCAAGTAGTTGCCAGTCTTTATCAGGCAATTCACGAAATTCGATAACATATGTAACTTGAGGGTATCTTGGAGGACTTCTCTTTGTTGGAATCCAGGAAAGGGTTAAATAATGGCCAGTAACTTCTCTACAATAATAAGAGATTAAGGATAAGTCAAATCTTTAAGCTTCTCACTTTATGAAAGGCCCTCTATCAGGGGGTTTTGGAATTGATTTCATTTGCCTTCTGAATCCGTATTCTTCCTATAAATAAAAATCTTTTTTAGTAAACATTGCTATTCCAGCGGACCGTTAAATATGGTGTAACGTCTTCAGAACCGTCAAATTTAATCTTGTCCATGAATGGAACTGTTACATCCAAAATGGCAGAACTTTGTGCCTGTCCATGACAGTTACGCGCAATAGCGACATATTCACCCGCATCTTCAGTACAAACATCTTGTATTAGAAGGGCATGCGAACCACCACCAGCAACCTGGATCTTGTGACGAGGGCCGGGGCATATCTTTTTTCCATTGTGATACCTAATAAAATTTTATCTGGGAAGTCTTTCTCAACTTCATACCAATCAACATCCGGCGGTGGATATCCAACCACAAGACAATCAAATATTGCAGGCCCTCCAGCTGACCAGAAGCCGAGAATTAGGCCGTAAGGATTCCTTAAAGTTCTTTACTTAAACTTAGTTTTAGTGGTCTGCATAATCAAAGCATACATCAAGGAAGCCCTCTCGAATGGCAAGTTGCCGTTCTGGGAGTGCCTACGCCAAGTGTTGAATGGCTTAAGGATGGTAAACCTTTGGCAGAAGCTGCTGGCGCACCTGACTCGAGGATAAGTATTTTCCAAGATGAGCGAGGCCTTCATCATTTGGTTGGAACTTATACCGATTCCTCTATACAATTAACTCTCTTCAGGTAATTGTAAATGTTCAACCAGACGATGCCGGAGATTATTCAGTTGTTGCAAAAAATCCACTTGGAGAGGTTGTCTCCACAGGCTCCTTAAGTGTCATTCGACCTCGTGTTGTTGAAGGAGAAGAAGAGGAAGGACGTGGAGCTATGCCATTCCCACCTGGCTTTATTAGACAACTCAAGAACAAACATGTATTCGTTAAAATGCCTGCAATATTTGATTGTCTTGTGGTTGGATATCCACCGCCGGATGTTGATTGGTATGAAGTTGAGAAAGACTTCCCAGATAAAATTTTATTAGGTATCACAATGGAAAAAAGATATGCCCCGGCCCTCGTCACAAGATCCAGGTTGCTGGTGGTGGTTCGCATGCCCTTCTAATACAAGATGTTTGTACTGAAGATGCGGGTGAATATGTCGCTATTGCGCGTAACTGTCATGGACAGGCACAAAGTTCTGCCATTTTGGATGTAACAGTTCCATTCATGGACAAGATTAAATTTGACGGTTCTGAAGACGTTACACCATATTTAACGGTCCGCTGGAATAGCAATGTTTACTAAAAAAGATTTTTATTTATAGGAAGAATACGGATTCAGAAGGCAAATGAAATCAATTCCAACACCCCCTGATAGAGGGCCTTTCATAAAGTGAGAAGCTTAAAGATTTGACTTATCCTTAATCTCTTATTATTGTAGAGAAGTTACTGGCCATTATTTAACCCTTTCCTGGATTCCAACAAAGAGAAGTCCTCCAAGATACCCTCAAGTTACATATGTTATCGAATTTCGTGAATTGCCTGATAAAGACTGGCAACTACTTGACTACAATATTCCAGAGCCTGTCTGCAAAGTTCGAAATCTTGAACTGGGAAAAAGCTACCAGTTTCGTGTTCGTGCCGAGAATATTTATGGAATTAGCGATCCATCTCCCCCATCACCCCCATCGAGGCTAATGGCAAGACCTCCACCAGTTTTAGACAAGTTCCGCCGAGTTATACCTCTTCTTGACCCTTACATGGAGCGAGCTTTAGATCAAGCACATGCTGAACAATATGCTTGCACTCCTTGGTGCTGAAAATTTTTTAAAGAAGTTTTATTGAAAATATTTTTAGGTTCGCGCCAGGCGTGAAAGAAAGACACTTCGTTGCAGAAACTGACCATCTTTCAATTACTTTACATTATGCAGGATATCCTGATCCAAAAATTACATGGAAACATAGAGGTTGGGATATTGATGCCTCCGGGCCAACCTCAAACATTCGGTGATTTTTTGCTTAAAAAATAATATTTCTGAATACTTCCAGTATTTCCTCACATGCTGGTGCTGAGACTACCATCACATTCCTAGGCTTTCAAAAGTCAAATGCTGGGCAATATACCTGTGTGGCTGAGAACCAGTATGGAAAAGCTGAACAAAATTTACTTGTTGATGTTGCTAGTGAGTTTAAGATAATGATAAGCTTTATCAGTTGAAACTTTTAGCCCGCCCAAAATTCACTCAACCTTTATCAAATCGGGATTACACTTCTGATAAGCCATTAAGGCTAAATGTTCGTGTAGAAGGCAATCCTGTGCCAGAGGTTAAATGGCTTAAGGTGCATAAATATTGGTTTTATCCCCCAAAATTTTAAATATTTGATCAAATATTGGTTTTATCCCCCTAAATTTTAAATATTTGATCAAAGGATTGGCGGCCAGTTGCCGAATCTTCACGCGTTCATCTGATTCAAGAAGATTCGAATTTGCGTACACTGCTTATTGATCAACCCATTTGGAGCGATTCCGGCATTTATACGTAAAATTTTTAAATAATTTATTCACGAAAAATAGGAGCCCTTGTCGCTATTGTACCCTTCATATTGTACTTCTCTAATGAGATTATTTGTTCCTGAGAAATCTTTAGATTTCTGGAGCCGAAAGCGATATCCAACTTTCTGGATATCCGGGTTCGACATCCTTAGAACTCCCAACCCTACTCTCTGATAAAGACAGCGTCCTATAGAAAAATAAACTAAATTTATTTACAGCTGTACTGCCTTCAACGACGCAGGTCAAGCAGTTACTTCTTGTACTATTACTGTAGAAGGTTATCCAAATATTTTTTAAAAATAAATTTAATTTATTTAACAGTCGAAAATGACTTTTTGAAAGATTTCAAACTAAAAGACTTTCGAAAATCTATAAAATTGGAGCGCGGACCTCTTCGAGATATTTATGATATTCAAGAAGCTGTAGATTAAATTTATTTTTAAAAAATATTTGGATAACCTTCTACAGTAATAGTACAAGAAGTAACTGCTTGACCTGCGTCGTTGAAGGCAGTACAGCTGTAAATAAATTTAGTTTATTTTTCTATAGGACGCTGTCTTTATCAGAGAGTAGGGTTGGGAGTTCTAAGGATGTCGAACCCGGATATCCAGAAAGTTGGATATCGCTTTCGGCTCCAGAAATCTAAAGATTTCTCAGGAACAAATAATCTCATTAGAGAAGTACAATATGAAGGGTACAATAGCGACAAGGGCTCCTATTTTTCGTGAATAAATTATTTAAAAATTTTACGTATAAATGCCGGAATCGCTCCAAATGGGTTGATCAATAAGCAGTGTACGCAAATTCGAATCTTCTTGAATCAGATGAACGCGTGAAGATTCGGCAACTGGCCGCCAATCCTTTGATCAAATATTTAAAATTTAGGGGGATAAAACCAATATTTGATCAAATATTTAAAATTTAGGGGGATAAAACCAATATTTATGCACCTTAAGCCATTTAACCTCTGGCACAGGATTGCCTTCTACACGAACATTTAGCCTTAATGGCTTATCAGAAGTGTAATCCCGATTTGATAAAGGTTGAGTGAATTTTGGGCGGGCTAAAAGTTTCAACTGATAAAGCTTATCATTATCTTAAACTCACTAGCAACATCAACAAGTAAATTTTGTTCAGCTTTTCCATACTGGTTCTCAGCCACACAGGTATATTGCCCAGCATTTGACTTTTGAAAGCCTAGGAATGTGATGGTAGTCTCAGCACCAGCATGTGAGGAAATACTGGAAGTATTCAGAAATATTATTTTTTAAGCAAAAAATCACCGAATGTTTGAGGTTGGCCCGGAGGCATCAATATCCCAACCTCTATGTTTCCATGTAATTTTTGGATCAGGATATCCTGCATAATGTAAAGTAATTGAAAGATGGTCAGTTTCTGCAACGAAGTGTCTTTCTTTCACGCCTGGCGCGAACCTAAAAATATTTTCAATAAAACTTCTTTAAAAAATTTTCAGCACCAAGGAGTGCAAGCATATTGTTCAGCATGTGCTTGATCTAAAGCTCGCTCCATGTAAGGGTCAAGAAGAGGTATAACTCGGCGGAACTTGTCTAAAACTGGTGGAGGTCTTGCCATTAGCCTCGATGGGGGTGATGGGGGAGATGGATCGCTAATTCCATAAATATTCTCGGCACGAACACGAAACTGGTAGCTTTTTCCCAGTTCAAGATTTCGAACTTTGCAGACAGGCTCTGGAATATTGTAGTCAAGTAGTTGCCAGTCTTTATCAGGCAATTCACGAAATTCGATAACATATGTAACTTGAGGGTATCTTGGAGGACTTCTCTTTGTTGGAATCCAGGAAAGGGTTAAATAATGGCCAGTAACTTCTCTACAATAATAAGAGATTAAGGATAAGTCAAATCTTTAAGCTTCTCACTTTATGAAAGGCCCTCTATCAGGGGGTGTTGGAATTGATTTCATTTGCCTTCTGAATCCGTATTCTTCCTATAAATAAAAATCTTTTTTAGTAAACATTGCTATTCCAGCGGACCGTTAAATATGGTGTAACGTCTTCAGAACCGTCAAATTTAATCTTGTCCATGAATGGAACTGTTACATCCAAAATGGCAGAACTTTGTGCCTGTCCATGACAGTTACGCGCAATAGCGACATATTCACCCGCATCTTCAGTACAAACATCTTGTATTAGAAGGGCATGCGAACCACCACCAGCAACCTGGATCTTGTGACGAGGGCCGGGGCATATCTTTTTTCCATTGTGATACCTAATAAAATTTTATCTGGGAAGTCTTTCTCAACTTCATACCAATCAACATCCGGCGGTGGATATCCAACCACAAGACAATCAAATATTGCAGGCCCTCCAGCTGACCAGAAGCCGAGAATTAGGCCGTAAGGATTCCTTAAAGTTCTTTACTTAAACTTAGTTTTAGTGGTCTGCATAATCAAAGCATACATCAAGGAAGCCCTCTCGAATGGCAAGTTGCCGTTCTGGGAGTGCCTACGCCAAGTGTTGAATGGCTTAAGGATGGTAAACCTTTGGCAGAAGCTGCTGGCGCACCTGACTCGAGGATAAGTATTTTCCAAGATGAGCGAGGCCTTCATCATTTGGTTGGAACTTATACCGATTCCTCTATACAATTAACTCTCTTCAGGTAATTGTAAATGTTCAACCAGACGATGCCGGAGATTATTCAGTTGTTGCAAAAAATCCACTTGGAGAGGTTGTCTCCACAGGCTCCTTAAGTGTCATTCGACCTCGTGTTGTTGAAGGAGAAGAAGAGGAAGGACGTGGAGCTATGCCATTCCCACCTGGCTTTATTAGACAACTCAAGAACAAACATGTATTCGTTAAAATGCCTGCAATATTTGATTGTCTTGTGGTTGGATATCCACCGCCGGATGTTGATTGGTATGAAGTTGAGAAAGACTTCCCAGATAAAATTTTATTAGGTATCACAATGGAAAAAAGATATGCCCCGGCCCTCGTCACAAGATCCAGGTTGCTGGTGGTGGTTCGCATGCCCTTCTAATACAAGATGTTTGTACTGAAGATGCGGGTGAATATGTCGCTATTGCGCGTAACTGTCATGGACAGGCACAAAGTTCTGCCATTTTGGATGTAACAGTTCCATTCATGGACAAGATTAAATTTGACGGTTCTGAAGACGTTACACCATATTTAACGGTCCGCTGGAATAGCAATGTTTACTAAAAAAGATTTTTATTTATAGGAAGAATACGGATTCAGAAGGCAAATGAAATCAATTCCAACACCCCCTGATAGAGGGCCTTTCATAAAGTGAGAAGCTTAAAGATTTGACTTATCCTTAATCTCTTATTATTGTAGAGAAGTTACTGGCCATTATTTAACCCTTTCCTGGATTCCAACAAAGAGAAGTCCTCCAAGATACCCTCAAGTTACATATGTTATCGAATTTCGTGAATTGCCTGATAAAGACTGGCAACTACTTGACTACAATATTCCAGAGCCTGTCTGCAAAGTTCGAAATCTTGAACTGGGAAAAAGCTACCAGTTTCGTGTTCGTGCCGAGAATATTTATGGAATTAGCGATCCATCTCCCCCATCACCCCCATCGAGGCTAATGGCAAGACCTCCACCAGTTTTAGACAAGTTCCGCCGAGTTATACCTCTTCTTGACCCTTACATGGAGCGAGCTTTAGATCAAGCACATGCTGAACAATATGCTTGCACTCCTTGGTGCTGAAAATTTTTTAAAGAAGTATCTAAAGCTCGCTCTAAAGCTCGCTCCATGTAAGGGTCAAGAAGAGGTATAACTCGGCGGAACTTGTCTAAAACTGGTGGAGGTCTTGCCATTAGCCTCGATGGGGGTGATGGGGGAGATGGATCGCTAATTCCATAAATATTCTCGGCACGAACACGAAACTGGTAGCTTTTTCCCAGTTCAAGATTTCGAACTTTGCAGACAGGCTCTGGAATATTGTAGTCAAGTAGTTGCCAGTCTTTATCAGGCAATTCACGAAATTCGATAACATATGTAACTTGAGGGTATCTTGGAGGACTTCTCTTTGTTGGAATCCAGGAAAGGGTTAAATAATGGCCAGTAACTTCTCTACAATAATAAGAGATTAAGGATAAGTCAAATCTTTAAGCTTCTCACTTTATGAAAGGCCCTCTATCAGGGGGTGTTGGAATTGATTTCATTTGCCTTCTGAATCCGTATTCTTCCTATAAATAAAAATCTTTTTTAGTAAACATTGCTATTCCAGCGGACCGTTAAATATGGTGTAACGTCTTCAGAACCGTCAAATTTAATCTTGTCCATGAATGGAACTGTTACATCCAAAATGGCAGAACTTTGTGCCTGTCCATGACAGTTACGCGCAATAGCGACATATTCACCCGCATCTTCAGTACAAACATCTTGTATTAGAAGGGCATGCGAACCACCACCAGCAACCTGGATCTTGTGACGAGGGCCGGGGCATATCTTTTTTCCATTGTGATACCTAATAAAATTTTATCTGGGAAGTCTTTCTCAACTTCATACCAATCAACATCCGGCGGTGGATATCCAACCACAAGACAATCAAATATTGCAGGCATTTTAACGAATACATGTTTGTTCTTGAGTTGTCTAATAAAGCCAGGTGGGAATGGCATAGCTCCACGTCCTTCCTCTTCTTCTCCTTCAACAACACGAGGTCGAATGACACTTAAGGAGCCTGTGGAGACAACCTCTCCAAGTGGATTTTTTGCAACAACTGAATAATCTCCGGCATCGTCTGGTTGAACATTTACAATTACCTGAAGAGAGTTAATTGTATAGAGGAATCGGTATAAGTTCCAACCAAATGATGAAGGCCTCGCTCATCTTGGAAAATACTTATCCTCGAGTCAGGTGCGCCAGCAGCTTCTGCCAAAGGTTTACCATCCTTAAGCCATTCAACACTTGGCGTAGGCACTCCCAGAACGGCAACTTGCCATTCGAGAGGGCTTCCTTGATGTATGCTTTGATTATGCAGACCACTAAAACTAAGTTTAAGTAAAGAACTTTAAGGAATCCTTACGGCCTAATTCTCGGCTTCTGGTCAGCTGGAGGGCCTGCAATATTTGATTGTCTTGTGGTTGGATATCCACCGCCGGATGTTGATTGGTATGAAGTTGAGAAAGACTTCCCAGATAAAATTTTATTAGGTATCACAATGGAAAAAAGATATGCCCCGGCCCTCGTCACAAGATCCAGGTTGCTGGTGGTGGTTCGCATGCCCTTCTAATACAAGATGTTTGTACTGAAGATGCGGGTGAATATGTCGCTATTGCGCGTAACTGTCATGGACAGGCACAAAGTTCTGCCATTTTGGATGTAACAGTTCCATTCATGGACAAGATTAAATTTGACGGTTCTGAAGACGTTACACCATATTTAACGGTCCGCTGGAATAGCAATGTTTACTAAAAAAGATTTTTATTTATAGGAAGAATACGGATTCAGAAGGCAAATGAAATCAATTCCAACACCCCCTGATAGAGGGCCTTTCATAAAGTGAGAAGCTTAAAGATTTGACTTATCCTTAATCTCTTATTATTGTAGAGAAGTTACTGGCCATTATTTAACCCTTTCCTGGATTCCAACAAAGAGAAGTCCTCCAAGATACCCTCAAGTTACATATGTTATCGAATTTCGTGAATTGCCTGATAAAGACTGGCAACTACTTGACTACAATATTCCAGAGCCTGTCTGCAAAGTTCGAAATCTTGAACTGGGAAAAAGCTACCAGTTTCGTGTTCGTGCCGAGAATATTTATGGAATTAGCGATCCATCTCCCCCATCACCCCCATCGAGGCTAATGGCAAGACCTCCACCAGTTTTAGACAAGTTCCGCCGAGTTATACCTCTTCTTGACCCTTACATGGAGCGAGCTTTAGATCAAGCACATGCTGAACAATATGCTTGCACTCCTTGGTGCTGAAAATTTTTTAAAGAAGTTTTATTGAAAATATTTTTAGGTTCGCGCCAGGCGTGAAAGAAAGACACTTCGTTGCAGAAACTGACCATCTTTCAATTACTTTACATTATGCAGGATATCCTGATCCAAAAATTACATGGAAACATAGAGGTTGGGATATTGATGCCTCCGGGCCAACCTCAAACATTCGGTGATTTTTTGCTTAAAAAATAATATTTCTGAATACTTCCAGTATTTCCTCACATGCTGGTGCTGAGACTACCATCACATTCCTAGGCTTTCAAAAGTCAAATGCTGGGCAATATACCTGTGTGGCTGAGAACCAGTATGGAAAAGCTGAACAAAATTTACTTGTTGATGTTGCTAGTGAGTTTAAGATAATGATAAGCTTTATCAGTTGAAACTTTTAGCCCGCCCAAAATTCACTCAACCTTTATCAAATCGGGATTACACTTCTGATAAGCCATTAAGGCTAAATGTTCGTGTAGAAGGCAATCCTGTGCCAGAGGTTAAATGGCTTAAGGTGCATAAATATTGGTTTTATCCCCCTAAATTTTAAATATTTGATCAAATATTGGTTTTATCCCCCTAAATTTTAAATATTTGATCAAAGGATTGGCGGCCAGTTGCCGAATCTTCACGCGTTCATCTGATTCAAGAAGATTCGAATTTGCGTACACTGCTTATTGATCAACCCATTTGGAGCGATTCCGGCATTTATACGTAAAATTTTTAAATAATTTATTCACGAAAAATAGGAGCCCTTGTCGCTATTGTACCCTTCATATTGTACTTCTCTAATGAGATTATTTGTTCCTGAGAAATCTTTAGATTTCTGGAGCCGAAAGCGATATCCAACTTTCTGGATATCCGGGTTCGACATCCTTAGAACTCCCAACCCTACTCTCTGATAAAGACAGCGTCCTATAGAAAAATAAACTAAATTTATTTACAGCTGTACTGCCTTCAACGACGCAGGTCAAGCAGTTACTTCTTGTACTATTACTGTAGAAGGTTATCCAAATATTTTTTAAAAATAAATTTAATCTACAGCTTCTTGAATATCATAAATATCTCGAAGAGGTCCGCGCTCCAATTTTATAGATTTTCGAAAGTCTTTTAGTTTGAAATCTTTCAAAAAGTCATTTTCGACTGTTAAATAAATTAAATTTATTTTTAAAAAATATTTGGATAACCTTCTACAGTAATAGTACAAGAAGTAACTGCTTGACCTGCGTCGTTGAAGGCAGTACAGCTGTAAATAAATTTAGTTTATTTTTCTATAGGACGCTGTCTTTATCAGAGAGTAGGGTTGGGAGTTCTAAGGATGTCGAACCCGGATATCCAGAAAGTTGGATATCGCTTTCGGCTCCAGAAATCTAAAGATTTCTCAGGAACAAATAATCTCATTAGAGAAGTACAATATGAAGGGTACAATAGCGACAAGGGCTCCTATTTTTCGTGAATAAATTATTTAAAAATTTTACGTATAAATGCCGGAATCGCTCCAAATGGGTTGATCAATAAGCAGTGTACGCAAATTCGAATCTTCTTGAATCAGATGAACGCGTGAAGATTCGGCAACTGGCCGCCAATCCTTTGATCAAATATTTAAAATTTAGGGGGATAAAACCAATATTTGATCAAATATTTAAAATTTAGGGGGATAAAACCAATATTTATGCACCTTAAGCCATTTAACCTCTGGCACAGGATTGCCTTCTACACGAACATTTAGCCTTAATGGCTTATCAGAAGTGTAATCCCGATTTGATAAAGGTTGAGTGAATTTTGGGCGGGCTAAAAGTTTCAACTGATAAAGCTTATCATTATCTTAAACTCACTAGCAACATCAACAAGTAAATTTTGTTCAGCTTTTCCATACTGGTTCTCAGCCACACAGGTATATTGCCCAGCATTTGACTTTTGAAAGCCTAGGAATGTGATGGTAGTCTCAGCACCAGCATGTGAGGAAATACTGGAAGTATTCAGAAATATTATTTTTTAAGCAAAAAATCACCGAATGTTTGAGGTTGGCCCGGAGGCATCAATATCCCAACCTCTATGTTTCCATGTAATTTTTGGATCAGGATATCCTGCATAATGTAAAGTAATTGAAAGATGGTCAGTTTCTGCAACGAAGTGTCTTTCTTTCACGCCTGGCGCGAACCTAAAAATATTTTCAATAAAACTTCTTTAAAAAATTTTCAGCACCAAGGAGTGCAAGCATATTGTTCAGCATGTGCTTGATCTAAAGCTCGCTCCATGTAAGGGTCAAGAAGAGGTATAACTCGGCGGAACTTGTCTAAAACTGGTGGAGGTCTTGCCATTAGCCTCGATGGGGGTGATGGGGGAGATGGATCGCTAATTCCATAAATATTCTCGGCACGAACACGAAACTGGTAGCTTTTTCCCAGTTCAAGATTTCGAACTTTGCAGACAGGCTCTGGAATATTGTAGTCAAGTAGTTGCCAGTCTTTATCAGGCAATTCACGAAATTCGATAACATATGTAACTTGAGGGTATCTTGGAGGACTTCTCTTTGTTGGAATCCAGGAAAGGGTTAAATAATGGCCAGTAACTTCTCTACAATAATAAGAGATTAAGGATAAGTCAAATCTTTAAGCTTCTCACTTTATGAAAGGCCCTCTATCAGGGGGTGTTGGAATTGATTTCATTTGCCTTCTGAATCCGTATTCTTCCTATAAATAAAAATCTTTTTTAGTAAACATTGCTATTCCAGCGGACCGTTAAATATGGTGTAACGTCTTCAGAACCGTCAAATTTAATCTTGTCCATGAATGGAACTGTTACATCCAAAATGGCAGAACTTTGTGCCTGTCCATGACAGTTACGCGCAATAGCGACATATTCACCCGCATCTTCAGTACAAACATCTTGTATTAGAAGGGCATGCGAACCACCACCAGCAACCTGGATCTTGTGACGAGGGCCGGGGCATATCTTTTTTCCATTGTGATACCTAATAAAATTTTATCTGGGAAGTCTTTCTCAACTTCATACCAATCAACATCCGGCGGTGGATATCCAACCACAAGACAATCAAATATTGCAGGCATTTTAACGAATACATGTTTGTTCTTGAGTTGTCTAATAAAGCCAGGTGGGAATGGCATAGCTCCACGTCCTTCCTCTTCTTCTCCTTCAACAACACGAGGTCGAATGACACTTAAGGAGCCTGTGGAGACAACCTCTCCAAGTGGATTTTTTGCAACAACTGAATAATCTCCGGCATCGTCTGGTTGAACATTTACAATTACCTGAAGAGAGTTAATTGTATAGAGGAATCGGTATAAGTTCCAACCAAATGATGAAGGCCTCGCTCATCTTGGAAAATACTTATCCTCGAGTCAGGTGCGCCAGCAGCTTCTGCCAAAGGTTTACCATCCTTAAGCCATTCAACACTTGGCGTAGGCACTCCCAGAACGGCAACTTGCCATTCGAGAGGGCTTCCTTGATGTATGCTTTGATTATGCAGACCACTAAAACTAAGTTTAAGTAAAGAACTTTAAGGAATCCTTACGGCCTAATTCTCGGCTTCTGGTCAGCTGGAGGGCCTGCAATATTTGATTGTCTTGTGGTTGGATATCCACCGCCGGATGTTGATTGGTATGAAGTTGAGAAAGACTTCCCAGATAAAATTTTATTAGGTATCACAATGGAAAAAAGATATGCCCCGGCCCTCGTCACAAGATCCAGGTTGCTGGTGGTGGTTCGCATGCCCTTCTAATACAAGATGTTTGTACTGAAGATGCGGGTGAATATGTCGCTATTGCGCGTAACTGTCATGGACAGGCACAAAGTTCTGCCATTTTGGATGTAACAGTTCCATTCATGGACAAGATTAAATTTGACGGTTCTGAAGACGTTACACCATATTTAACGGTCCGCTGGAATAGCAATGTTTACTAAAAAAGATTTTTATTTATAGGAAGAATACGGATTCAGAAGGCAAATGAAATCAATTCCAAAACCCCCTGATAGAGGGCCTTTCATAAAGTGAGAAGCTTAAAGATTTGACTTATCCTTAATCTCTTATTATTGTAGAGAAGTTACTGGCCATTATTTAACCCTTTCCTGGATTCCAACAAAGAGAAGTCCTCCAAGATACCCTCAAGTTACATATGTTATCGAATTTCGTGAATTGCCTGATAAAGACTGGCAACTACTTGACTACAATATTCCAGAGCCTGTCTGCAAAGTTCGAAATCTTGAACTGGGAAAAAGCTACCAGTTTCGTGTTCGTGCCGAGAATATTTATGGAATTAGCGATCCATCTCCCCCATCACCCCCATCGAGGCTAATGGCAAGACCTCCACCAGTTTTAGACAAGTTCCGCCGAGTTATACCTCTTCTTGACCCTTACATGGAGCGAGCTTTAGATCAAGCACATGCTGAACAATATGCTTGCACTCCTTGGTGCTGAAAATTTTTTAAAGAAGTTTTATTGAAAATATTTTTAGGTTCGCGCCAGGCGTGAAAGAAAGACACTTCGTTGCAGAAACTGACCATCTTTCAATTACTTTACATTATGCAGGATATCCTGATCCAAAAATTACATGGAAACATAGAGGTTGGGATATTGATGCCTCCGGGCCAACCTCAAACATTCGGTGATTTTTTGCTTAAAAAATAATATTTCTGAATACTTCCAGTATTTCCTCACATGCTGGTGCTGAGACTACCATCACATTCCTAGGCTTTCAAAAGTCAAATGCTGGGCAATATACCTGTGTGGCTGAGAACCAGTATGGAAAAGCTGAACAAAATTTACTTGTTGATGTTGCTAGTGAGTTTAAGATAATGATAAGCTTTATCAGTTGAAACTTTTAGCCCGCCCAAAATTCACTCAACCTTTATCAAATCGGGATTACACTTCTGATAAGCCATTAAGGCTAAATGTTCGTGTAGAAGGCAATCCTGTGCCAGAGGTTAAATGGCTTAAGGTGCATAAATATTGGTTTTATCCCCCTAAATTTTAAATATTTGATCAAAGGATTGGCGGCCAGTTGCCGAATCTTCACGCGTTCATCTGATTCAAGAAGATTCGAATTTGCGTACACTGCTTATTGATCAACCCATTTGGAGCGATTCCGGCATTTATACGTAAAATTTTTAAATAATTTATTCACGAAAAATAGGAGCCCTTGTCGCTATTGTACCCTTCATATTGTACTTCTCTAATGAGATTATTTGTTCCTGAGAAATCTTTAGATTTCTGGAGCCGAAAGCGATATCCAACTTTCTGGATATCCGGGTTCGACATCCTTAGAACTCCCAACCCTACTCTCTGATAAAGACAGCGTCCTATAGAAAAATAAACTAAATTTATTTACAGCTGTACTGCCTTCAACGACGCAGGTCAAGCAGTTACTTCTTGTACTATTACTGTAGAAGGTTATCCAAATATTTTTTAAAAATAAATTTAATTTATTTAACAGTCGAAAATGACTTTTTGAAAGATTTCAAACTAAAAGACTTTCGAAAATCTATAAAATTGGAGCGCGGACCTCTTCGAGATATTTATGATATTCAAGAAGCTGTAGATTAAATTTATTTTTAAAAAATATTTGGATAACCTTCTACAGTAATAGTACAAGAAGTAACTGCTTGACCTGCGTCGTTGAAGGCAGTACAGCTGTAAATAAATTTAGTTTATTTTTCTATAGGACGCTGTCTTTATCAGAGAGTAGGGTTGGGAGTTCTAAGGATGTCGAACCCGGATATCCAGAAAGTTGGATATCGCTTTCGGCTCCAGAAATCTAAAGATTTCTCAGGAACAAATAATCTCATTAGAGAAGTACAATATGAAGGGTACAATAGCGACAAGGGCTCCTATTTTTCGTGAATAAATTATTTAAAAATTTTACGTATAAATGCCGGAATCGCTCCAAATGGGTTGATCAATAAGCAGTGTACGCAAATTCGAATCTTCTTGAATCAGATGAACGCGTGAAGATTCGGCAACTGGCCGCCAATCCTTTGATCAAATATTTAAAATTTAGGGGGATAAAACCAATATTTATGCACCTTAAGCCATTTAACCTCTGGCACAGGATTGCCTTCTACACGAACATTTAGCCTTAATGGCTTATCAGAAGTGTAATCCCGATTTGATAAAGGTTGAGTGAATTTTGGGCGGGCTAAAAGTTTCAACTGATAAAGCTTATCATTATCTTAAACTCACTAGCAACATCAACAAGTAAATTTTGTTCAGCTTTTCCATACTGGTTCTCAGCCACACAGGTATATTGCCCAGCATTTGACTTTTGAAAGCCTAGGAATGTGATGGTAGTCTCAGCACCAGCATGTGAGGAAATACTGGAAGTATTCAGAAATATTATTTTTTAAGCAAAAAATCACCGAATGTTTGAGGTTGGCCCGGAGGCATCAATATCCCAACCTCTATGTTTCCATGTAATTTTTGGATCAGGATATCCTGCATAATGTAAAGTAATTGAAAGATGGTCAGTTTCTGCAACGAAGTGTCTTTCTTTCACGCCTGGCGCGAACCTAAAAATATTTTCAATAAAACTTCTTTAAAAAATTTTCAGCACCAAGGAGTGCAAGCATATTGTTCAGCATGTGCTTGATCTAAAGCTCGCTCCATGTAAGGGTCAAGAAGAGGTATAACTCGGCGGAACTTGTCTAAAACTGGTGGAGGTCTTGCCATTAGCCTCGATGGGGGTGATGGGGGAGATGGATCGCTAATTCCATAAATATTCTCGGCACGAACACGAAACTGGTAGCTTTTTCCCAGTTCAAGATTTCGAACTTTGCAGACAGGCTCTGGAATATTGTAGTCAAGTAGTTGCCAGTCTTTATCAGGCAATTCACGAAATTCGATAACATATGTAACTTGAGGGTATCTTGGAGGACTTCTCTTTGTTGGAATCCAGGAAAGGGTTAAATAATGGCCAGTAACTTCTCTACAATAATAAGAGATTAAGGATAAGTCAAATCTTTAAGCTTCTCACTTTATGAAAGGCCCTCTATCAGGGGGTTTTGGAATTGATTTCATTTGCCTTCTGAATCCGTATTCTTCCTATAAATAAAAATCTTTTTTAGTAAACATTGCTATTCCAGCGGACCGTTAAATATGGTGTAACGTCTTCAGAACCGTCAAATTTAATCTTGTCCATGAATGGAACTGTTACATCCAAAATGGCAGAACTTTGTGCCTGTCCATGACAGTTACGCGCAATAGCGACATATTCACCCGCATCTTCAGTACAAACATCTTGTATTAGAAGGGCATGCGAACCACCACCAGCAACCTGGATCTTGTGACGAGGGCCGGGGCATATCTTTTTTCCATTGTGATACCTAATAAAATTTTATCTGGGAAGTCTTTCTCAACTTCATACCAATCAACATCCGGCGGTGGATATCCAACCACAAGACAATCAAATATTGCAGGCCCTCCAGCTGACCAGAAGCCGAGAATTAGGCCGTAAGGATTCCTTAAAGTTCTTTACTTAAACTTAGTTTTAGTGGTCTGCATAATCAAAGCATACATCAAGGAAGCCCTCTCGAATGGCAAGTTGCCGTTCTGGGAGTGCCTACGCCAAGTGTTGAATGGCTTAAGGATGGTAAACCTTTGGCAGAAGCTGCTGGCGCACCTGACTCGAGGATAAGTATTTTCCAAGATGAGCGAGGCCTTCATCATTTGGTTGGAACTTATACCGATTCCTCTATACAATTAACTCTCTTCAGGTAATTGTAAATGTTCAACCAGACGATGCCGGAGATTATTCAGTTGTTGCAAAAAATCCACTTGGAGAGGTTGTCTCCACAGGCTCCTTAAGTGTCATTCGACCTCGTGTTGTTGAAGGAGAAGAAGAGGAAGGACGTGGAGCTATGCCATTCCCACCTGGCTTTATTAGACAACTCAAGAACAAACATGTATTCGTTAAAATGCCTGCAATATTTGATTGTCTTGTGGTTGGATATCCACCGCCGGATGTTGATTGGTATGAAGTTGAGAAAGACTTCCCAGATAAAATTTTATTAGGTATCACAATGGAAAAAAGATATGCCCCGGCCCTCGTCACAAGATCCAGGTTGCTGGTGGTGGTTCGCATGCCCTTCTAATACAAGATGTTTGTACTGAAGATGCGGGTGAATATGTCGCTATTGCGCGTAACTGTCATGGACAGGCACAAAGTTCTGCCATTTTGGATGTAACAGTTCCATTCATGGACAAGATTAAATTTGACGGTTCTGAAGACGTTACACCATATTTAACGGTCCGCTGGAATAGCAATGTTTACTAAAAAAGATTTTTATTTATAGGAAGAATACGGATTCAGAAGGCAAATGAAATCAATTCCAAAACCCCCTGATAGAGGGCCTTTCATAAAGTGAGAAGCTTAAAGATTTGACTTATCCTTAATCTCTTATTATTGTAGAGAAGTTACTGGCCATTATTTAACCCTTTCCTGGATTCCAACAAAGAGAAGTCCTCCAAGATACCCTCAAGTTACATATGTTATCGAATTTCGTGAATTGCCTGATAAAGACTGGCAACTACTTGACTACAATATTCCAGAGCCTGTCTGCAAAGTTCGAAATCTTGAACTGGGAAAAAGCTACCAGTTTCGTGTTCGTGCCGAGAATATTTATGGAATTAGCGATCCATCTCCCCCATCACCCCCATCGAGGCTAATGGCAAGACCTCCACCAGTTTTAGACAAGTTCCGCCGAGTTATACCTCTTCTTGACCCTTACATGGAGCGAGCTTTAGATCAAGCACATGCTGAACAATATGCTTGCACTCCTTGGTGCTGAAAATTTTTTAAAGAAGTTTTATTGAAAATATTTTTAGGTTCGCGCCAGGCGTGAAAGAAAGACACTTCGTTGCAGAAACTGACCATCTTTCAATTACTTTACATTATGCAGGATATCCTGATCCAAAAATTACATGGAAACATAGAGGTTGGGATATTGATGCCTCCGGGCCAACCTCAAACATTCGGTGATTTTTTGCTTAAAAAATAATATTTCTGAATACTTCCAGTATTTCCTCACATGCTGGTGCTGAGACTACCATCACATTCCTAGGCTTTCAAAAGTCAAATGCTGGGCAATATACCTGTGTGGCTGAGAACCAGTATGGAAAAGCTGAACAAAATTTACTTGTTGATGTTGCTAGTGAGTTTAAGATAATGATAAGCTTTATCAGTTGAAACTTTTAGCCCGCCCAAAATTCACTCAACCTTTATCAAATCGGGATTACACTTCTGATAAGCCATTAAGGCTAAATGTTCGTGTAGAAGGCAATCCTGTGCCAGAGGTTAAATGGCTTAAGGTGCATAAATATTGGTTTTATCCCCCTAAATTTTAAATATTTGATCAAAGGATTGGCGGCCAGTTGCCGAATCTTCACGCGTTCATCTGATTCAAGAAGATTCGAATTTGCGTACACTGCTTATTGATCAACCCATTTGGAGCCTTTGATCAAATATTAAAATTTAGGGGGATAAAACCAATATTTGATCAAATATTTAAAATTTAGGGGGATAAAACCAATATTTATGCACCTTAAGCCATTTAACCTCTGGCACAGGATTGCCTTCTACACGAACATTTAGCCTTAATGGCTTATCAGAAGTGTAATCCCGATTTGATAAAGGTTGAGTGAATTTTGGGCGGGCTAAAAGTTTCAACTGATAAAGCTTATCATTATCTTAAACTCACTAGCAACATCAACAAGTAAATTTTGTTCAGCTTTTCCATACTGGTTCTCAGCCACACAGGTATATTGCCCAGCATTTGACTTTTGAAAGCCTAGGAATGTGATGGTAGTCTCAGCACCAGCATGTGAGGAAATACTGGAAGTATTCAGAAATATTATTTTTTAAGCAAAAAATCACCGAATGTTTGAGGTTGGCCCGGAGGCATCAATATCCCAACCTCTATGTTTCCATGTAATTTTTGGATCAGGATATCCTGCATAATGTAAAGTAATTGAAAGATGGTCAGTTTCTGCAACGAAGTGTCTTTCTTTCACGCCTGGCGCGAACCTAAAAATATTTTCAATAAAACTTCTTTAAAAAATTTTCAGCACCAAGGAGTGCAAGCATATTGTTCAGCATGTGCTTGATCTAAAGCTCGCTCCATGTAAGGGTCAAGAAGAGGTATAACTCGGCGGAACTTGTCTAAAACTGGTGGAGGTCTTGCCATTAGCCTCGATGGGGGTGATGGGGGAGATGGATCGCTAATTCCATAAATATTCTCGGCACGAACACGAAACTGGTAGCTTTTTCCCAGTTCAAGATTTCGAACTTTGCAGACAGGCTCTGGAATATTGTAGTCAAGTAGTTGCCAGTCTTTATCAGGCAATTCACGAAATTCGATAACATATGTAACTTGAGGGTATCTTGGAGGACTTCTCTTTGTTGGAATCCAGGAAAGGGTTAAATAATGGCCAGTAACTTCTCTACAATAATAAGAGATTAAGGATAAGTCAAATCTTTAAGCTTCTCACTTTATGAAAGGCCCTCTATCAGGGGGTTTTGGAATTGATTTCATTTGCCTTCTGAATCCGTATTCTTCCTATAAATAAAAATCTTTTTTAGTAAACATTGCTATTCCAGCGGACCGTTAAATATGGTGTAACGTCTTCAGAACCGTCAAATTTAATCTTGTCCATGAATGGAACTGTTACATCCAAAATGGCAGAACTTTGTGCCTGTCCATGACAGTTACGCGCAATAGCGACATATTCACCCGCATCTTCAGTACAAACATCTTGTATTAGAAGGGCATGCGAACCACCACCAGCAACCTGGATCTTGTGACGAGGGCCGGGGCATATCTTATTTCCATTGTGATACCTAATAAAATTTTATCTGGGAAGTCTTTCTCAACTTCATACCAATCAACATCCGGCGGTGGATATCCAACCACAAGACAATCAAATATTGCAGGCATTTTAACGAATACATGTTTGTTCTTGAGTTGTCTAATAAAGCCAGGTGGGAATGGCATAGCTCCACGTCCTTCCTCTTCTTCTCCTTCAACAACACGAGGTCGAATGACACTTAAGGAGCCTGTGGAGACAACCTCTCCAAGTGGATTTTTTGCAACAACTGAATAATCTCCGGCATCGTCTGGTTGAACATTTACAATTACCTGAAGAGAGTTAATTGTATAGAGGAATCGGTATAAGTTCCAACCAAATGATGAAGGCCTCGCTCATCTTGGAAAATACTTATCCTCGAGTCAGGTGCGCCAGCAGCTTCTGCCAAAGGTTTACCATCCTTAAGCCATTCAACACTTGGCGTAGGCACTCCCAGAACGGCAACTTGCCATTCGAGAGGGCTTCCTTGATGTATGCTTTGATTATGCAGACCACTAAAACTAAGTTTAAGTAAAGAACTTTAAGGAATCCTTACGGCCTAATTCTCGGCTTCTGGTCAGCTGGAGGGCCTGCAATATTTGATTGTCTTGTGGTTGGATATCCACCGCCGGATGTTGATTGGTATGAAGTTGAGAAAGACTTCCCAGATAAAATTTTATTAGGTATCACAATGGAAAAAAGATATGCCCCGGCCCTCGTCACAAGATCCAGGTTGCTGGTGGTGGTTCGCATGCCCTTCTAATACAAGATGTTTGTACTGAAGATGCGGGTGAATATGTCGCTATTGCGCGTAACTGTCATGGACAGGCACAAAGTTCTGCCATTTTGGATGTAACAGTTCCATTCATGGACAAGATTAAATTTGACGGTTCTGAAGACGTTACACCATATTTAACGGTCCGCTGGAATAGCAATGTTTACTAAAAAAGATTTTTATTTATAGGAAGAATACGGATTCAGAAGGCAAATGAAATCAATTCCAAAACCCCCTGATAGAGGGCCTTTCATAAAGTGAGAAGCTTAAAGATTTGACTTATCCTTAATCTCTTATTATTGTAGAGAAGTTACTGGCCATTATTTAACCCTTTCCTGGATTCCAACAAAGAGAAGTCCTCCAAGATACCCTCAAGTTACATATGTTATCGAATTTCGTGAATTGCCTGATAAAGACTGGCAACTACTTGACTACAATATTCCAGAGCCTGTCTGCAAAGTTCGAAATCTTGAACTGGGAAAAAGCTACCAGTTTCGTGTTCGTGCCGAGAATATTTATGGAATTAGCGATCCATCTCCCCCATCACCCCCATCGAGGCTAATGGCAAGACCTCCACCAGTTTTAGACAAGTTCCGCCGAGTTATACCTCTTCTTGACCCTTACATGGAGCGAGCTTTAGATCAAGCACATGCTGAACAATATGCTTGCACTCCTTGGTGCTGAAAATTTTTTAAAGAAGTTTTATTGAAAATATTTTTAGGTTCGCGCCAGGCGTGAAAGAAAGACACTTCGTTGCAGAAACTGACCATCTTTCAATTACTTTACATTATGCAGGATATCCTGATCCAAAAATTACATGGAAACATAGAGGTTGGGATATTGATGCCTCCGGGCCAACCTCAAACATTCGGTGATTTTTTGCTTAAAAAATAATATTTCTGAATACTTCCAGTATTTCCTCACATGCTGGTGCTGAGACTACCATCACATTCCTAGGCTTTCAAAAGTCAAATGCTGGGCAATATACCTGTGTGGCTGAGAACCAGTATGGAAAAGCTGAACAAAATTTACTTGTTGATGTTGCTAGTGAGTTTAAGATAATGATAAGCTTTATCAGTTGAAACTTTTAGCCCGCCCAAAATTCACTCAACCTTTATCAAATCGGGATTACACTTCTGATAAGCCATTAAGGCTAAATGTTCGTGTAGAAGGCAATCCTGTGCCAGAGGTTAAATGGCTTAAGGTGCATAAATATTGGTTTTATCCCCCTAAATTTTAAATATTTGATCAAAGGATTGGCGGCCAGTTGCCGAATCTTCACGCGTTCATCTGATTCAAGAAGATTCGAATTTGCGTACACTGCTTATTGATCAACCCATTTGGAGCGATTCCGGCATTTATACGTAAAATTTTTAAATAATTTATTCACGAAAAATAGGAGCCCTTGTCGCTATTGTACCCTTCATATTGTACTTCTCTAATGAGATTATTTGTTCCTGAGAAATCTTTAGATTTCTGGAGCCGAAAGCGATATCCAACTTTCTGGATATCCGGGTTCGACATCCTTAGAACTCCCAACCCTACTCTCTGATAAAGACAGCGTCCTATAGAAAAATAAACTAAATTTATTTACAGCTGTACTGCCTTCAACGACGCAGGTCAAGCAGTTACTTCTTGTACTATTACTGTAGAAGGTTATCCAAATATTTTTTAAAAATAAATTTAATCTACAGCTTCTTGAATATCATAAATATCTCGAAGAGGTCCGCGCTCCAATTTTATAGATTTTCGAAAGTCTTTTAGTTTGAAATCTTTCAAAAAGTCATTTTCGACTGTTAAATAAATTAAATTTATTTTTAAAAAATATTTGGATAACCTTCTACAGTAATAGTACAAGAAGTAACTGCTTGACCTGCGTCGTTGAAGGCAGTACAGCTGTAAATAAATTTAGTTTATTTTTCTATAGGACGCTGTCTTTATCAGAGAGTAGGGTTGGGAGTTCTAAGGATGTCGAACCCGGATATCCAGAAAGTTGGATATCGCTTTCGGCTCCAGAAATCTAAAGATTTCTCAGGAACAAATAATCTCATTAGAGAAGTACAATATGAAGGGTACAATAGCGACAAGGGCTCCTATTTTTCGTGAATAAATTATTTAAAAATTTTACGTATAAATGCCGGAATCGCTCCAAATGGGTTGATCAATAAGCAGTGTACGCAAATTCGAATCTTCTTGAATCAGATGAACGCGTGAAGATTCGGCAACTGGCCGCCAATCCTTTGATCAAATATTTAAAATTTAGGGGGATAAAACCAATATTTATGCACCTTAAGCCATTTAACCTCTGGCACAGGATTGCCTTCTACACGAACATTTAGCCTTAATGGCTTATCAGAAGTGTAATCCCGATTTGATAAAGGTTGAGTGAATTTTGGGCGGGCTAAAAGTTTCAACTGATAAAGCTTATCATTATCTTAAACTCACTAGCAACATCAACAAGTAAATTTTGTTCAGCTTTTCCATACTGGTTCTCAGCCACACAGGTATATTGCCCAGCATTTGACTTTTGAAAGCCTAGGAATGTGATGGTAGTCTCAGCACCAGCATGTGAGGAAATACTGGAAGTATTCAGAAATATTATTTTTTAAGCAAAAAATCACCGAATGTTTGAGGTTGGCCCGGAGGCATCAATATCCCAACCTCTATGTTTCCATGTAATTTTTGGATCAGGATATCCTGCATAATGTAAAGTAATTGAAAGATGGTCAGTTTCTGCAACGAAGTGTCTTTCTTTCACGCCTGGCGCGAACCTAAAAATATTTTCAATAAAACTTCTTTAAAAAATTTTCAGCACCAAGGAGTGCAAGCATATTGTTCAGCATGTGCTTGATCTAAAGCTCGCTCCATGTAAGGGTCAAGAAGAGGTATAACTCGGCGGAACTTGTCTAAAACTGGTGGAGGTCTTGCCATTAGCCTCGATGGGGGTGATGGGGGAGATGGATCGCTAATTCCATAAATATTCTCGGCACGAACACGAAACTGGTAGCTTTTTCCCAGTTCAAGATTTCGAACTTTGCAGACAGGCTCTGGAATATTGTAGTCAAGTAGTTGCCAGTCTTTATCAGGCAATTCACGAAATTCGATAACATATGTAACTTGAGGGTATCTTGGAGGACTTCTCTTTGTTGGAATCCAGGAAAGGGTTAAATAATGGCCAGTAACTTCTCTACAATAATAAGAGATTAAGGATAAGTCAAATCTTTAAGCTTCTCACTTTATGAAAGGCCCTCTATCAGGGGGTTTTGGAATTGATTTCATTTGCCTTCTGAATCCGTATTCTTCCTATAAATAAAAATCTTTTTTAGTAAACATTGCTATTCCAGCGGACCGTTAAATATGGTGTAACGTCTTCAGAACCGTCAAATTTAATCTTGTCCATGAATGGAACTGTTACATCCAAAATGGCAGAACTTTGTGCCTGTCCATGACAGTTACGCGCAATAGCGACATATTCACCCGCATCTTCAGTACAAACATCTTGTATTAGAAGGGCATGCGAACCACCACCAGCAACCTGGATCTTGTGACGAGGGCCGGGGCATATCTTTTTTCCATTGTGATACCTAATAAAATTTTATCTGGGAAGTCTTTCTCAACTTCATACCAATCAACATCCGGCGGTGGATATCCAACCACAAGACAATCAAATATTGCAGGCCCTCCAGCTGACCAGAAGCCGAGAATTAGGCCGTAAGGATTCCTTAAAGTTCTTTACTTAAACTTAGTTTTAGTGGTCTGCATAATCAAAGCATACATCAAGGAAGCCCTCTCGAATGGCAAGTTGCCGTTCTGGGAGTGCCTACGCCAAGTGTTGAATGGCTTAAGGATGGTAAACCTTTGGCAGAAGCTGCTGGCGCACCTGACTCGAGGATAAGTATTTTCCAAGATGAGCGAGGCCTTCATCATTTGGTTGGAACTTATACCGATTCCTCTATACAATTAACTCTCTTCAGGTAATTGTAAATGTTCAACCAGACGATGCCGGAGATTATTCAGTTGTTGCAAAAAATCCACTTGGAGAGGTTGTCTCCACAGGCTCCTTAAGTGTCATTCGACCTCGTGTTGTTGAAGGAGAAGAAGAGGAAGGACGTGGAGCTATGCCATTCCCACCTGGCTTTATTAGACAACTCAAGAACAAACATGTATTCGTTAAAATGCCTGCAATATTTGATTGTCTTGTGGTTGGATATCCACCGCCGGATGTTGATTGGTATGAAGTTGAGAAAGACTTCCCAGATAAAATTTTATTAGGTATCACAATGGAAAAAAGATATGCCCCGGCCCTCGTCACAAGATCCAGGTTGCTGGTGGTGGTTCGCATGCCCTTCTAATACAAGATGTTTGTACTGAAGATGCGGGTGAATATGTCGCTATTGCGCGTAACTGTCATGGACAGGCACAAAGTTCTGCCATTTTGGATGTAACAGTTCCATTCATGGACAAGATTAAATTTGACGGTTCTGAAGACGTTACACCATATTTAACGGTCCGCTGGAATAGCAATGTTTACTAAAAAAGATTTTTATTTATAGGAAGAATACGGATTCAGAAGGCAAATGAAATCAATTCCAACACCCCCTGATAGAGGGCCTTTCATAAAGTGAGAAGCTTAAAGATTTGACTTATCCTTAATCTCTTATTATTGTAGAGAAGTTACTGGCCATTATTTAACCCTTTCCTGGATTCCAACAAAGAGAAGTCCTCCAAGATACCCTCAAGTTACATATGTTATCGAATTTCGTGAATTGCCTGATAAAGACTGGCAACTACTTGACTACAATATTCCAGAGCCTGTCTGCAAAGTTCGAAATCTTGAACTGGGAAAAAGCTACCAGTTTCGTGTTCGTGCCGAGAATATTTATGGAATTAGCGATCCATCTCCCCCATCACCCCCATCGAGGCTAATGGCAAGACCTCCACCAGTTTTAGACAAGTTCCGCCGAGTTATACCTCTTCTTGACCCTTACATGGAGCGAGCTTTAGATCAAGCACATGCTGAACAATATGCTTGCACTCCTTGGTGCTGAAAATTTTTTAAAGAAGTTTTATTGAAAATATTTTTAGGTTCGCGCCAGGCGTGAAAGAAAGACACTTCGTTGCAGAAACTGACCATCTTTCAATTACTTTACATTATGCAGGATATCCTGATCCAAAAATTACATGGAAACATAGAGGTTGGGATATTGATGCCTCCGGGCCAACCTCAAACATTCGGTGATTTTTTGCTTAAAAAATAATATTTCTGAATACTTCCAGTATTTCCTCACATGCTGGTGCTGAGACTACCATCACATTCCTAGGCTTTCAAAAGTCAAATGCTGGGCAATATACCTGTGTGGCTGAGAACCAGTATGGAAAAGCTGAACAAAATTTACTTGTTGATGTTGCTAGTGAGTTTAAGATAATGATAAGCTTTATCAGTTGAAACTTTTAGCCCGCCCAAAATTCACTCAACCTTTATCAAATCGGGATTACACTTCTGATAAGCCATTAAGGCTAAATGTTCGTGTAGAAGGCAATCCTGTGCCAGAGGTTAAATGGCTTAAGGTGCATAAATATTGGTTTTATCCCCCTAAATTTTAAATATTTGATCAAATATTGGTTTTATCCCCCTAAATTTTAAATATTTGATCAAAGGATTGGCGGCCAGTTGCCGAATCTTCACGCGTTCATCTGATTCAAGAAGATTCGAATTTGCGTACACTGCTTATTGATCAACCCATTTGGAGCGATTCCGGCATTTATACGTAAAATTTTTAAATAATTTATTCACGAAAAATAGGAGCCCTTGTCGCT
>CAVMJV010000282.1:0-82059 GCA_963681835.1 Meloidogyne enterolobii
AAGTTAAGACTGTCTGTTTTAATTGCTTAGAACGGCCCAAAAATCTTTTCCAGAGAGGATTCTGCTCATAATTTTGTTCAGAATCGCTCTTTCAAATGATTTGTGAATTATAGATCAAGCAAGAAAGCTGAAAATGGTCATGGAACAGAAAAAAGGGGGTGGAATAACCCAAACTATCACCAAAATTTCTTTTTTATTTAAATTTTTATTTTTTCTGCTAAGTCATCTTTCATTTTTTATCCAATTTCTGTTTCATTTTCACTCTTTTTTAAGTTATAAAGATTAGGTAAGTGTTATTTTATGCGTGGAAGTCCTCAATGATTTTATGTTTTGATTTTTTACTTGTTAACATTTATTAACCTTAAAATTTTTTGTCTTATTTTGATCTTAATTTTTTGAATTAATTAAAAATTCATTTGTTTTTTCCTTTTTAAGAATTATTGAAAAAATAATTTTATCTAAATAAATAAGCTGTAGAAAATTCCAAAAAAGTCATTATCGATTATTTTAACTGATAAAAAGTAAATCCAAACAAAACAAAATTAATCAAAGAAAAATTCGTTCAATAAAATTTGGGAACTAAATGTTTTGAAAAATCATATACAAAAGGTTTAGCTTCCAAATCATCTCCAAAATTTGTTTCTACAGAACAGCAATTCAAAATAATATATGGTTTGAATGATTCATTATTTTCATTTAACCAGACAGATTTACCTTAGAAAAATTAATTTTAAAATTTAAATTTAATTTCTAATTATTACCAATTTGATTTCCGTTTTGAGTAAAGAAAATGTATGAAAAATCCTCAGGCGGATAAACTAATCCGCAACCAAAAACATCGTTATCATTCCAACAAAATTGTGGAATATTAAAACCTTCATCATGTTCATTAACAATTTTAGCAATATTTGCACCAAATCTAAAATATTTATGATCAGCTCCATCTATTTTAAGACCAATATAAATTTGATTATCATTAAATTTTCCTTCAATTTTGCATTTAATTTCAAAATAAAATAAAGAAAAATTAATACAATTTTGCGGTTCTTTAAACGAATTTTCAGCAAGAATAAAATAATTATTATTTACTCCTAAAAATGAAAATTTAAAGTCGAGTTCGAAGCGAATACTTCGAATTTAAACCGTGAATTACCAGATTCTGTGTAGAACCTATGCGTGTCTGGGTTGCACGCAGTTGCGGATTGCGTGTTTTTTATTTACGATTTGTGACTGCGGATTTTTAAAATTCCTACGATTTTTCATGAAATTTCTCGCAATCTCACGCATCGTATCGTTGGAAGTTATTACCTATATCCCTTTTAATGACCCAAATCTGATATGCTATACCTGATTCGAAAGTCTTTTGGTATTCCTATATCCTCCAGATCCACTGATCACCCACCTTACAGCAATTAAGAGGGATACGGTGGACGGGATATCACGAGTATTAATGGTTAAGTAGGATATGAGAAGCTTATGTGGACCAGTCAAGTGCTCCCTAGTCAACACCCTACTCCTCGATATCTCTCCAAATAATTATTTCCACTAAAACATGTTTGACCCTTCTAATTCACTTATATCCAGATTATCCCATATATCCCCGGATTGAGTGAAATTGCCAGCTTTTTGATCTGTGGATTGCGTCTGCGGATTTTAAAATTAAAATTGCGGTTTTTTCATATGCGCGCAGCCCTGGTGTGTGTTAGAATATTAGATTTGATTTATTAAAATTTATAATTTATTTATTTCTTACCTTTACCTTCATAATTAATATATTTAACATTTCCATCATTAATTAAATTAACACATCCATTCCCCTTAATACATTCACCAATTGGATTGTTTGTATTTATACATTCATTCTCACAACATTTATAATCATCCCTGTATGTAAAGTCAATTTCTTTCCATTTATTGTTAATTTTAATAAAACTCTTAAATAAACAAAATTTTTAAAATTAATTTTCTTGTAAATGTCTTTTTTAGATTGCCAGCGAAAATATTGAGAAATTTAAAGTTAAATTTAATTTTTAACCAAAAAGTCCACTTTAAGTTAATTTTTAATTTTAGAAGTACGAAGGTCGATTTATAAGTATTGTACTTCCAAAATAAGTACAAATCACCCCTTTAACTAACCAAAGGTATATAAGCAATATTTTTTAATTGTTCCAATTCATTTGTTAAATCAGCAATTTTTTGGTCAAATAAATCATGTGCCTATTTTAAAAAATTAAATCAAATATTCCTTGATTTTATATTTAATTTGGAAACTTTATTTAATTATTTGCATAATTACCAGTTTATTATGTTCTTTCAACAAATTTATTTCCCCATCTTTTTGTTGATTATCAAATTTAATTTTTTTAATTTTCTAAAATTTAATTTAAATTTAAATAATTAATTCAAATAACCTCTTTCTTTTCTTTTAATTTATCTTCAAGAAATATATTTTTGTCTTCAAATATTTTCTTTTCTAAAAGAAAATAATTTTCAATTTCTTTTATTTTTTCATTAAATTCCTTCTAAAATTATTTTAAAAAATAATTTATAATTTAAATAATCCCTAAACCTCTTTATTTTCAAAGTAGAAAATTTTCTTTTCCAAATTTAAACTATTTTCTTTTTCTTCAAAAAGATTTTTCTGAAGATTTATAAAATTATCCTGAAGTTTTATTAAATAATCGCTTTGACTTGGCTTAAACAAAAATTTTATTATTTTTTAATTTATTTTTATAATTTACTATTAATTCCATATCAATATTAGATAGTTCATCTTCAGTCATTTTGAAAGAATTTAATTTAATTATTTTAAAAGATAAATTAAAATTTTATTTTAAAAAGAAAGTATTAACTGCTAAAAATCAAAAAATTAATTTAAAAAAAATTAGAGAAAATGTTTGTAACTTATAAAAAGTTTGTAACTGAAAAAAAAAGAAAATTCTGTTTATATATTGCTAGGCTAGACTTTTAGCCTAAAAACAATTTTTTGAAAAGAATTTTTTTTGAGAATATTTTTGTCTGGGAAATATATTTTTTATTTGTTTGGAATAAAAGATAAGGAAAATGTTTTAAGGGAATATTTTTACTTATTAAGTATTTTGAAAGAATCAAAGAAAATTTGATAGCCTGAAACAATTAATATTTGTAAGGGACGAATTCATTTTCTTACAAAAATAGTCGATTTTCGTCGATTTTGATCCAAAAAATCAAATTTCCTTTTTAATTAAATTTTTATTTTCTCTACTATGTAACAGTCATCTTTATTTAATTTTTAAATTCAGTTTCCGTTTCATTTGCATTTTTTTTTATCTAAATGAGACTTTTATAAAGGTTCTCTGCCGAGCACGCCCACGATAATGCTTTAATTTTTCAGAATTGTTAACCGTTATACCGTTTCAAAAATTTCTCGTTATAATTGTTTAAATGTTCTAAAATTTAACTCTTTGGTTTTTTCCTTTTTTAAATAAATTATTGAAAAATAATTTGTAGAAAATTAAAAAAAAGTCAAAATCGTTTATTTTTAACTGATAAAAAGTAAAATCAGAACAAAATAAAATTAATCAAAAAAACGTCCAATAAAATTTGGGAACTAAATGTTTTGAAAAGTCATATACAAAAGGTTTAGCCTCCAAATCATCTCCAAAATTTGTTTCTACAGAACAAGAAGTAAGGACAACATATGGCTTATAGGCGTCATTAATGTCCTTTAACGGCACAGCTTTGCCTTTAAAATTATTAAAATAATTTTTAAATTTAATTTTTAATTTTGACCAATTTGTTTTCCGTTCTGAGTGAATAAAATGTAAGGAAAATTTTGAGGTGGATAAACTAATCCGCAACCAAAAACATCGTTATCATTCCAAATAAATTTTGAAAGATAAAAACATTCATCTATTTCATTCATAATTGAAGCAATATTTGCACTAAATCTAACATATTTATTATTAGCACAATTTTTAAGGCCAATATACATTCCCTTATCATTAAATTTTCCTTCAATTTTGCATTTAATTTCAAAATAAAACACAGAATAATTAATGCAATTTTGTGGTTGTTTGAACGAATTTTTAGCAAGAATTAAAGAAGTATTATTTACACCTAAAAACTGAATTTAAATTCGAATTCAAAGCGAATATTTTGAGAATTTGAGAAAATTTTTGGTTATATTTATATATTCTAGAGAGCGGGCTGGATCTGGATCCAGACCTTGATTTTTCCTTGACTCATGGTCTTTTTTGAAAATCTCGCTCTCTAATATATTCCTTAATATGTACAAATGGTCAAAAAAATTTTATATTACCGCTTTAACCACAGGAAAAAAGCAAAATAGAGGAAAAAAGAAAATCTGACCATTTTGTACATGTTAGGTAATAAAAAATGGGGAATACTACTATTACTAAATTATTACATTTTATCAAAATCGTCGGATATTAGTTAGCATATTAGATTCGACTTATCTCTAGCTGTAAGCAAACTATTTATTTCTTTGAATAATTTATTCTTTACCTTTTCCTTCAAAATTAACATATTTTATAGTATTTCCATCATTAATTAAATTAACAAATCCATTCCCTTCAATACACTTCCCATCAGGCTTGTTTGTATTTATACATTCATTCTCACAACATTTTAAACTACTATCATAACTAAAGTCAATTTCTTTCCATTTATTGCTGATTTTAATAAAACTCTTTAAATGAACAAAAATTTTATTTTAAAATTAATTAAACTAACCAAAGGTATATAATTTATATTTTTCAATTTTTCCATTTCACTTGTTAAATCAGCAATCTTTTTGTTAAACAAAGCATTTGCCTTTTTAAAAATTAAATAATATTTAAATTTACTTAAATAATTTTTACTCACCTCTTTAATTTCTTCTGCTAAAAAATTTATTTCCTCATCTTTTTGTTTATTATCAAATTTTATTTTTTTAATTTTCTAAAATTTAATTTAATTAAATAATTTATCCAAAATAACCTCTTTCTTTTCCTTTAATTTATTTTCAAGAAAAATATTTTTATTTTCAATTTCTTTAATTTTTTCATTAAATTCTTTCTAAAATTATTTTAAAAATAATTTAATTTAAATAATCTCTAAACCTCCTTTTCAAGAAAAAAAATTTTCTTCTCCAAATTTAAACTATTTTCTTTTTCCTCAATATATTTTGTTTGAAGATTGGCAAAATTATTTTGAAATTTAATTAAATAATCGCTTTGACTTGGCTTAAACAAAAATTTTATTTTTTTTTATTTTTTTTAAATTTACTATTAATTCCATATCAATATTCGATAATTCATCTTCAGTCATTTTGAAAGAATTTAAATTAATTATTTTAAAATTTTGGTTAAATTAAAATAATAACTTTTAAAAATCTAAAAAATTAATTTAAAAAATTAAAAACCTTTTCTTAATTTTATTTTTTCTTATAAAAATTTTGTAATTGAAGTAAATGTAAGAGAAAAATCCATTTATATATTGCAGGACTTTTAGCCTAGAAACAATTTTTTGTAAGGAATTTATTTTTAAGAATATTTTTGTCTGGGAAATATATTTTTTGTTTAAAATAAAAGATAAAAAATGTTTTGAGGGAATATTTTGAATTATTAAGTACTTTTAAAAAAAACTAAAGAAAGCAGCAGCAAAAACCTCCACGGGAACCATAACATTTTTAATTAAATAAAAAATTTAAAAAACTATTCAACTCTTATTTGCGTATAGGCCAATTTTTTAATTATAGTACATTTTCAGTTTGATTTTTTTAAATTTTAACGAATACTATATCCCTTCACGGTAAATTACAAAACCTTTAATTTATTTAATGAGCTTCTAATTAATTTAATATTTAAATTAATCAACAATAATATTAAATAATTATTTAATTATATTCACATATAAACCAGCTGTTGTTATTTTATCCCTCACAATATTAGCCTTTCACCGCAAAGAATTGATTCCCATAGGGAGTATATTTATTTGTTTATTTTTAGCTTATTTCCCTTAGCTTTTCCCTCAAAATTTTCTTTTGTCCATTTTGTTAGGGTCATTCATTTCCTCATACTTTTCAGCTGCTCTACAGCTGAAAAGCACTAAAAATACCAACTAAAAATATTTTAATCTTTTATTCATTTTAAACTCTTTGAATAGAATTTTAATCCATAAAAGCAATTTCTTTTTTCATTTAAATTTTTATTCTCTCGGTAAATGTCCAGTTGATGTCCTACCTGTCCGCAAAGGGAATGCGCACGTTTTCTTCCTTTCTTGCATTTTTTGTAAGAAGTGGCACTCATTTCTCCTTTTCCGTGCGTTTTGGCATTTGAACGGAAAGCAGGAGAATAATTAAAATTAATTAATTTTTACAATTAAGCATATTTCTTATTGAAATTAAAGAATTTATCGTTGAATGAAGCACGACGAGGAAACATAAAAATGTCAAAATTTGGCTTCATTGTGGCGCTAGGACACTTTGTGGTGATTTTTCAATTTCTCGAAGTTTTCAGATATTTCTGGCGCCACAGAGGAATTCTAGATTCTTGGCCATCGTAAATTTAAGGAATTTTCGCTACTATTTACAGTCAGCTTTATTTAAATTTTTTTCAAATTTAGTTCAAGGAATGCCGTAATAAATATATTTAGTATTTAGGCACACAATAAATATTTTTAAATGTTCCATAATTTTCAAATTATTTCAAGATTCCATTTCTTTCTCTCTATAATTTTCTTTTACTTTCAAAAATAGTAAAAATAATTTTATTTAAAAAAATCGTGCATAAAATCCAAAAATGTCAAATTAACTCAAATAAAAAAAATCATTTAAAAATCCTTCAATAATATTCTGTAACTAAATGCTTTGAAATATCATAAACAAAAGGTTTAGTCTCCAAATTATTTCCAAAATTCGTTTCCACAGAACAACAATTGAGTGCAACATACGGCGTATATGAGTTACTACCATCCGTTAAATATACGGCTTTGCCTGTAAAAAATTTTATTTCAAAATTTAATTTTATCTTTCTAATACCAATTTGTTTTCCATTTTGAGTAAAGAAAACATAAGTATCATCATCAGGCGGATAAACTAGTCCGCAACCAAAAACATCGCTATTATTCCAAGTAAATTGTGGAATATTAAAATTATCGTAGTTATCTAAAATTGAAGCACAATCTGCCCCAAATCGAATATATTCATACTCATCTCCCATTTTGAGTCCAATAAACATTAAATTTTTATCATTATTTAATAACCCCTCAATTTTTGTACATTTAATTTCAAAATAAAATAGAAAGTAATTATTGCTGTCTGGAGGTTCTTTGAAAGAATTTTCAGCAATAATTAAACAAGATTTATTTACGCCTAAAAATATTGAATTTTTTTAAATTATTAATGCCACTAAATATCCGTGTCAGGCTAAAACGGATACGACATAGGTAGTCGGATAAAATATGGTTTTACCAAAACACGGGACGCCCAAAATATTAATATTTTTTTAAATCAGAATTTTTTAAATTAGACTGAGATCCGGCCTGAGTAATCCAAGGAATTATGTATGGCATGAGCGCGGAAAAATGATTTTACCAGACACTAGTACCAAAATATTTATTTTATTATTTACCTTTCCCTTTTCCACATTTAATATATTTAATATTTTCATCATTAATTAAATTAACAAATCCATTCCCCTTAATACAATTTCCAATTGGTTTATTTGTTCTTATACATTTATTTTCACAACATTTAAAATCACTCCTGTAACTAAAGTCGATTTCTTTCCATTTATTTTCAATTGAAATAAAATTCTTAAAAAACAAACATTTTATTAAAAATAATCTAACTAACCAAAAATATACAAGCCTTATTTTTTAATTGTTCCAATTCGATTGTTAAAGCATCAACCTTCTTGTTAATTAATTCATTTGCCTTTTTTAAATGAATAAAGTTAAAATATTTTTAAATAAAATAATATTTTCATTCACCTTTTCCAACGAATTTATTTTCTCATCTTTTTGATGATTATCAATTTTTATTTTTTGAATTTTCTAAAATTTAATTTAAATTTAAATAATTTATCCAAAATAACCTCTTTCTCTTCTTTCAATTTATTTTCAAGAAAAATATTTTTGTCTTCAATTTCTTTCATTTTTAAATTAAATTCTTTCTAAAATTATTTTTAAATAATTTAATTTAAATAATCTCTAAACCTCCTTTTCAAGAAAATAAACTTTCTTTTCCAAATTTAAACTATTTTCTTTTTCTTCAAAAAGATTTTTTTGAAGATTGGCAAAATTATTTTGAAGTTTTATTAAATAATTACATTGACATGGCTTAAACGGAAATTTTAATTTTTTTTCTAAAATTGTTTTTTTTTAAATTATTTACATTTAATTCCAAATCATGATTTGATGATCCTTCTTCAGTCATTTTTAAAAAATTTATTATAATTATTTTCTGAAAAAAGTTTTATTTAAAAAATCTAGATAAATTAAGATTAAATAAAATTATGTATTAAATTATGTAATTGAAGAAAAATGCGAAAAAATATTAAAAAACTCTATTAATATATTGCTAGACTTTTGGCCTAGAGACAATTTTTGAAAGAATTTTTGCGAATTTTTGTTTGGGAACTACGGGAAGGTTGACGGCCTGGGGTAATTAATTAATCCGTGGAGGGAATGGAACGGAGAAAGGAATTTTACAAGATACCTAATTTCATATTTTCTTTTTGCAATACGTACAAGACTGGACTATTTCTGCAAGTACATATTTTTGTTTTTAATAAAAAACCCCAAATTGTGCTTACTCCCCCCTATGGTTTTTCGATTTTCGGAGACCTATATCTCGGCTCGTAGGCATTTCCGCAGATGGAGAGTTGTACCATTCGACTCAGCTCGGTGAGACGAATCGAATGGTACCGGTTTCATGTATTATTTCCGCATCCGCTAGACTAAAGTACAGCCGATAATTCTGCGGTACGACAATTGCGGATACGCAATTTATTAAAATTAAGATTTTTATAGTTTTCAGTGCTGAATCAGTCTACAAATGAACCGGAAACCGTCAGAAGTCGGAACCTGACAGCCGGGACTAAAAAACAAGATCTCACTTCAATAATTTTTAAAATTTAAAAAATTTTAAATCCACAATCGTTGTCCGTAATTATAATATCCGCAATCGCGTATTCACAATTCTCGTAACACCGATAATTCTCACATTTAGAGCATTTGAATCCCAAATAATTCAACGCGAAGGTATCCTACAAGACGTTAAGAAGCCCTTTACCATGGAGATTCTTCAAAGGATCCGACAAACATTATCTATATTTTCATTTTTTATTCAATCAAACCCTTCATTTATTCTCTTAATTTACACATTATTATTCCCCCTATGTAACAATTTGTCCCAAAACTCTTTACACTGTCCTTTCCCCCTTAATTGCATCCTTCGTGCCCATCACAGCTTTTTCTTCTTCTTTTTATTTCTTCCCTTCTAGCCAGTCTCCTCTCCCCCTTTTTGAATTTCCCATTCCCCCATGTAAAAGAGCTAATTTTGGAGGCAACCAAAAACCCCTAGCGGCATTCATCGTTAAAGCATATATAAAAGTGAGTCGAAGGACGTTTGTAAATCGATTCAACAAAGAATGGGAAAAAAACATAAAAATGGAACATTTGAAATGAATCAGAAAAAAAGTAAAAAAATTCTTTTGAATAAATTAGAAATTTAAAATAAAGCCTCATTTTTTGTATTTTTGGACGCTTTTAGGCGCTGCGCAAATAAATTATTAAGAAACAATAGTAGTCTTTTTTTTGTTAAATTTTTCACTTAATCTACCAACTATCCTTCAAAATGTATTTTTTAACTTTTTTAAAAATTTTAAAATTTTTGTTTTGTTTTCTTAATTTACACATTATTCCCCCTATATAACAATTTGTCACAAAACTACAATATTTAGAGACAGGACAAATGGCAAAATTAAATATTGTTAATTTTTAATTAATTTTATTTATTTTTTTTATTTATTTTTAATTTTTTTTATTAAAATTAATTAATTTAATTAATTAAAAATTTAATTAGTTAAAAATTAAATAAATATTTGATCAAATTATTCGTTATTTGAAAAAATTTGATTGAAAAAGTCAAATATTTATTTGGCCCGATCTTTATTTTGCAAGTTATTGATAGATAAATATTTTTCTAAAAATTTTGAAATTTATTGCCAAAGTTGGATCTCGCTAATTAAAATTATTTTTCTAGAAATTTATTCCAAGTTTCCCAGCAATTATTTTTGACAGATTTTTTCTTTTCCTTTTTTTAATTAAATTTAGAATTCATCTCTTGCTAATTTATTTTCTTGCCCATATTTATTTTAAATTTTATTTTTGCAAAAATTGAGAGAATTTTTGTTAAAAAATAAGAAAAAATTTTTAAACAAAAATTATTTTTTAATTATTTTTTCTTCCCCATATTTGTCACTTCTCTCCCCTTATTTTACCGATCATCTTCTTCTTTTCAATTGCTACTTTGCAATTTTTGGGTCGAAAAATAATTGGAGCGGGAGCGACGGAAAAAAACATTTTTTTTAAAAACAAAACCAAAAATACCTCTTCCCCTACACGTCCCTTCCCTCGCTTATTTTTCTTTGTTTTTCCCTTTAAATAATTTTATTTTTTTACATTTTCATCCTTTAAAATCTTTAATTTTTAATACTTTTTTCCCAAACAAAAATGTTTTTATTTGAAAAAGGAGAAGCTATTCAAGCGAATAAAACGCGACAATTCTTTTTTCGGTTTTTACTTAATTTGGATATTTTTTTAATGTGAAAAACAAAAAAAATTAAAGAAAAATATATCCAACGTTTAAAAGAAATTAATGGGGTTTATGTTAAATGACACACGATATTTTTATTTATTCAAAAAATAAATTACTAATTGATTATTTTATTCAGCTTTAATTACCCTTAAAATGATTAATTTTTTCTGTTAAAAATTTTTTTATATTTTTTGGTTTGATTTTTTGATTAATCAATTCAACACTTAATTATTTGTAATATTAAATTAATTAAGGAATGGGTAATTATTAAATTAAGGAATGGGTAATAGTTTGGCTGACCCTCCCCTTTTTTCCTGTTTCCCTGACCATTTTGAGCTTATTTGCTGGATAACCTTGTTAAATAAATCAGATTATGTTGATTTTATTTTCTGCCGATTCGGCTCGAAGAGCTAGCTCTTTCGAATAATTTATAATTTGCCATAAAAAGGGAACCAATTTAAAAAAATACAAAGGGAAAATGTGAATGGTCAGCCAAACTAAGGTACTATATTCTTCAAAACAAAATATTAAGTGTAAGGTTGATTGGTGTAGTGGTTAGTGGTGTTGACTTTGCTAGTTTTTCAAACCAGGTTCGATCCCTTTTAGGGTTATATTTTTCTTTATTCAAATTTTTATTTCTCTAAATGTTTCTTTTGACAATTTTTTCTTTTAATAATATTTTTTTCTAATTTTTTTCTTTTAATTTATCAACTTATAAATTTTCTTCTCTATATATTTTTATGATTATTCACTTAATTCATTGAAGGCCAAATCTACTCATCAAATTACACATTTTCTCTAATAAATAAAAATATATATTTGTGTTTAAATGTTTATTTTACTATTTTATTTAAAAAAAATATTTTTCTTCTTTTTTAATTATTTTTTTTTGTATTTTTTTATTTAATTTAATAGTTTAATTAATTTACGTGTCTCTCTTATTTTTACACACTATTTCTTCAATTTTTAATTTTTTTAAAATTTAATTTTTAAATTAATTTTAATTTTTAGCTTATACACTAAATGCCATCATTAAATATCCTTTAATTAATTCTTTCTACTTTTTCTTTAAAAAAACATTCCGGTATTTTTAATTTAAAAAATGTTTATTTTCCCCTCTCTTTCATTTATTCTTTTATTTTTAATTAATTTTTTAACAACTTCTTCTGAAAATGCCAACAACAACAAAAATCTTAAAACAACAGAAAATTCAACACAAATTAAAATTCAATTCGAGCCTTTCAAAAAATCCACAGAATATAGGTGTGGGGCTTTTGGGCAACAATTCTCTCAAAAAGATCCGGCAATGAAAATATTACATTCAGTACAGAATGGATTTATTAAAACTTTTTCTGAACCTTTTCCGCATAGAAGTAAATATAAAAAATAATTATTAATTTTTTTAAATAAATTTAATTTTTGTTAAATTTAAAGAAAATTTCCTTCAATTAATTTAAAAAATTAGAGGAAAAATATTCGGTCCGTTTATTTTGGCCAGCCTTAAGAGGAGGCAATTCAATTCAAACTAGGGTAGCACCTTGAGCCTTCGGGGGTGGGCGTCGGGGATCAGGGTTTGTCGGGGTAGATCATTCGGGGTTCCGGGGGAGGGGTGCTACCCTAATTTAAACTATCCGCAATATAAATTCAAATATTCAAACCCTCATCCTTTAATTTAAAAATTCTCATTGAATAAATCTTTCAAATAATTATAGCATTAATTTACCTTTTAAAAATTCCCCTTTTTCAAGCTTTACTTTCTGACGAAGCTTTATTGGGACAAAAAGATGCTTGGGAACGTTCTTTTACTGAACGTCGAGATCACTGGATTCAATTTGAACGTTGGTGGCTTTTACTAGCTTTATTTTTAATTTCAATACCTCCAATATTTGCTATTCTATATTTATTTATTCGTTGTTGTATTTGTTTGTGCAAACAAAATTCTGAAAAATCAAACAGAGAAAATGATTCTGATAGACGTTGTGATTGGTTGAGGAGGGCGTTGTTAAATGGATTACTTGGAATTTTTGTTTTGATTATTATGTAGGTTTTTGGAACTTGTATTTTTGGGATAATCTCTGTTATAACGACGTCCCTCGGGTTGAGCATTGCTGATAAAGGAAGGAAAGAGTCATGAGAGATAATGAGGACGTTGTTCCAACACCAGTTGATTTTTGTTTCTCAATTGGAAAATCAGAATTGTCCCGATTTCTTAGGTTTCCGTAATTTTCCGGATGGTCAGACAAAAAGTGAGAGAGTGAACAATACTGCATGTAAACTTGAGAGAGACAAACCTTGAAAAAGAAAATTTTAAACAAATAATTTCAATAAATAATTTTAGTTTTTGTTCTGCAGTACTTTTATTGAGTACCCAATATGCCCAACACGGTTTGGATGAATTACCAACAAGATTGCATTATTGTGCTAATGATTTGTTAATTTATAGAGGGGAGTCTGTTGAAGTATTTAATTAACAAATAAAAATATTTAAAATAATTTCAGCAAATGAGAAAATTATTAAGAGACGATTTTGTTCGTTTCAATCAAACTTTGCATTCTGCCTTGGACAAAGCTGGGGAGAGTACCGTACAACGGTTAAAACAAGTGACAGGGGTTGAGAGATTGGACAAAGCTGTGATTAGTGCGAGTAGTGAGTCTTGTTTAGACTTTTACTATTTTTGAACTTTCCCCCTTAAAAAAGATGCCCCTCGACTACTCTCAACATATAAGGAATTACAACTTGAATTGGGAAAAACATTAGATGCTCGTCATTCTCTCCAAATAAAATTATTAAAATTAAGACAAGCAAAGGATAATTTGGCAGACTGTGAAAAAACATCAGAAAATGGAGAAAAGTCGGCAATATGTCACCAAGCTAAACAAGCAATTAATCCTATTTTGGATTTAGCAAAGCCTGTAATTAATGAAGAGGAAGAAGATGGAATTAATGTTGTTACTGGGGATTGGCAATTGGAACAGAGAGCTAGAGAAATTGTAAGGAAAGGAGAACCAGAAATTTAATTTATTTTATTCCGGAAATTTAGTCTCTCATTTTTCAATACTCTCTCGTTTATTTTTATTCACTATCTTCTCTTTAACAGTAGAGATCGAGATTTTTGAAAAGCCTGGGACTGTTCCTGGGCTCTGGGTTTGATTTATTGGTCTGGGCGGGATCCTGGGCCAGTAATCCAGGAAAAACCCAGGCCTAGGAAAAACCCGGGATGATCAGAAAATGCCTGGGCCTGGACTCTGGGTATAGGAAAAACCCAGGCCTTGGTCAAGACCCAACTCGATCTCTATTTAACAGTCATTTCCGGTTTAGAAAGATAACGTTAAATCTAGAGAAACAATCTGAGAGAGATTGTGTTCTGTTGATTAAATAAGAAAGAATATTTCCGGATTTACTGTCTAATATTAAATGTGTTTTCCTACTTGGGGTCATTAAAAGTCGAGATTTTTCTTTTTCAATTTTCTTTTCTAGTCTTCTCTCTTACCCGAACAAATTCCAATAGTTTTAAATCAAATAGAACAAATAGATATTGAGAGAAGATTTGCTACTCCAATAGAAGGTTTACAAATATTACAAAAGGGTATACAAACAGAAGTTGATGAAAGAAGGGAAGGTAGAATTCTTAGAAAAATTATCTGTAATTTTCCTTAATGTTTAAAGATGCCGAAGAACGTTTACGTTTATTAGACAAAACATTACAATCAAATTATGAACAGATTTCATCTGCTATAAAATCCGTTGATTTGCGATTTTTGGATGAACAAATAATTGATCCAATGATGGCACATAGGGAAAGATTTAGACAATTTGTTCATTATGGGTAGAGAGAAAATTATTTTATTGGCAAAAAAATTTTTTTAGTTGGGTAGCTTCTTTAATTGTTTCTGGTCTTTTTGCCTTTTTGTCTCTAGCTTTTTTACTTGGACTTTGCTTTGGATGTTGTGGAAGAAGACCTAGTGAATTTGAGGACGATGATTGTTGTGTTCGCTCTACTGGTGCTAATTTCTTTGGATGGTAAAAAAATTTTTTGTCTGTTTTTCCTTGTTTATTTAATTCAAAATTTGGATGGATATTTTTTCGATCTCTAATTAAAAATAAATAACCTTCTATACAATAAACTCTCAATATAATAACCTGCTATACAATAAACTCTCTTTATTATAGACTTTTCTTAAAAACAAATTTTAAGCTCTATTTGGCTTTCGCTTGCTTTGCTAAGCGTTTTTGGTTTAATCTCAGCCTCAGGAATGTTAATTGGAGCAAATTTGGGCCATTTAATCTGTAATCCATTAAAAGAACCTTTAGCTAGACCTGACATAATTTCGGTAATTTCAAAAAATATTTTTTAATAAAAAAATTTTTTTTTCAGTTTTTTGATCGTTTAATAACAATTTATGAATTAGATAAACCAAAAATAAATTCAGAAAAAATAAATTCTTTCCAACAAATTTTTACTGAAAAAAGAAGACCAGAAAATTTTATTAGAGGGTGTAATCAAGGAAAAACTTTATATTTAATGTTGGAATTGGATAAAAAATTTACTTTAATTAATGGAGGAAATGATAATGAATATGAAGAGATGGTTGGTAATTTGGAGGAGATTTAGAATAAATACCTAATTTTAATTAAAACTTTTTGGGATAGTCAAAATCAGATTTATATTTAAAAAAGGCTCTAGTCGGATCTCAATTTTACGAACCCTCTAGGAGCTGAAAAGTTGTACCTAAAATCGAGTGTATCCATTATTGATAAGGGCAGCCAAATTTTTAAAAATATTTCTTAAACCCAATTAAAATGCCTGTATTTACCTAGATATTTAATCTTCAAGAACCAGCCATATTATCTTTAATAATATCGTAAATTAGGGTTTTTTAGTTTTAATTAGGTGTTTTTCCTTCAAATATATATTGGTACCTAAAATCAAGTGAATCCAATCTATAATAAATTAAAATTTAGTTTAGGTAATCTAATAATAATTTCTTTAAAAGGCCAATTCAATTCGTCAATCTTTACTTTCTGGACGTTTATTAGAAAAAGCATTGGCTGGTCCTCCCTCTACTTCCTCCTCCCCAACATCAACAGCTTTTAGTTCAAGATGGAATTCTTTTGGAACAGAAATGCGTATTGGGTTGGAAGAATTGGGGCAAGTAGAGATACCTGAATGGAAAGAAAATAATTTACAAGAAGTTTTTAATTTTTTAAAGTTTTTTAAAGAATATTGTGGACAATATAAAGATTATTACGGCCAATCTTCAAGACTTAAATAAAAGTTTTGTTTATCTAACTACATAAATAGGAAATCAAGATAGGATATCCGTATACAGGAGAAGACATTCTGAATTGGTATATTTGGGGATATCGGGGCATGTCAAGATATCGGGGTCATGATTAAAGTCAAGATTCCATGATTTGCCTACTTTAATCTAGAGCCACTAAACTTGAAGAAATTTCATTTTTTTAGTTAAAAATTCTTTAATTTTCACGATAATTCTAACCCTTTCTTTATTCAAATAATCGTCAACAATTTTCACAAAATCCTGAAAACTACAATAAAATAAAAAATAAAAATTTTATTTCAAGTTTTGTGCACAAAGAACTCGATTCCAATTAGAAGGAGTAACTGTCGAATTGCGCCATTTGCGTCAATCGAGTGAAGAAAAACAGAAAGGGCAAGTTGAAGAATTGGAAACTGTTTTACATTTTTTGGTAGAAAAATTTCAAAAAAAATATTCAAGAATTTCCTTTTTCAGGAAGAATTACGTCCAGATACCGTCCAAGTCCGTGCTTTAATAGAAAATGTTTGTTCTCGTTTAGAACAATTTCGTTCTGATGTTTTTGCTTTAAAAATTGATTCAGAATCTCTTTTAAAAGATGTTGAGAAAGCACAAAAAGAATTGGGGTCTGAACAAAAATTAAGACAAAATTTACATTCTGTGGCTTTAAAAGTTGCGAATGAATTTGCCGATTTGGTTAGACAATATGGGGAACATATTAATAATTCTGTTAGTTTTTCTGACTGATATTTAAAAGAATACTTTTTATAAACAGATGAACAATGAGGTAACAAGTTGTGCTCCATTGGCAGAAATTGCCGTCCATACAAGAGAAGCTATTTGTGACTATGCTTTGGACCCTATTGTATGTTATCACATCTCTCTATGTTATCCCAACCTTTCATTTGAATAAGGGATACGTGGGGAATAAGGTTGACGGATCCGAAAAAAGTCGGGATGTCCGAAGTTCTCTATTCAGAGAGATTTCCAGGACCCGCCAACCCTACTCGGGGAGGTGATAGGATAGACTCGGGATAAGTTAAAGATCGTTAGTCTTAACGAGTGATACGAGTTTGGAGCATATGTGTGATAAAAATAGCTTATAATAGCTCGCGATGTGTGATAAGCATATAAGAACAAACTTTTATTTGGGATAAGGGATATGTGGGAAAGTGATAGGATAAACTTGGGATAAGACAGATTATTTTTGATTAAGTGATAAGAGAGATACCTGAAGATGTGTGATATAATAAAGGTCATACAAAAATAATAACAATTTATTTCAGAACAGTCTTTGGCTTTCTCTTGGATTGGGTCTTCTATTATTATTGCCAATTATTGTACTTGCCTCAATATTAAATCCATTATATCGACGTACCAATGCTTATAGCCAATAGTAAACATTTCGAAAATTTCTTCTAAAATTCCTTTTAATTGTTTTCAGTAATGTTCCAAGCATTACAGACTGTCCAAACGAAAATCATTTCCAAACAGATATTTATAATATGGATTCAAATAATTATATTAGTAGTGGAGGGGGAACATCAAAAACGGCTAGAGTAAAGAACAATTTAAATAGCAATAATGGATATACCCAACACTATCATCACGGAAATTACCAACCTCCCTGTACGCAAATAACATCGCCATATGCTTCTAGTTATGCTGGATATGGATATACTGGACTGGGACCTCCAGTTTATATGGGAACTAATAGGGGATGAAAGGAGGAAGAAAAGGAAGAAGAAAATTGTAAATAAAAAAAGGAAATTAAAATCAGCATTTATTTTTAAAAATATAATTTTCCCAAAAAAGCTCATTTAGTACATTTCCCCCAATCTCATATACACCTCTGACTATTTGGGGCTGTAGAAAAGACTAAAAAAATTTTATTTTTGGACTATATGAAATAAAAAGTAGGAAATAGAGAATTTTAAGGTATTTTCTGCGGCCTGTACATTTATTGAAAAATCTTTCCAATAAAATCATGTATTGAATGGACATACATATAGATAATCGAAGAAGATATATGAAATAAATTTTCAAAAATTTCTTTTAAAACTCCTTTTAATTTTTTAGTTTAAGTGTTAGATTAGAAATTTAAAGAAAAATTTTGTTTTTAAAAAATATTATGTCCACTTACATAATTTTTCCTTAAAATTGTTTGTTTCAAGTTTACATTTACTTGGACATTCTGAAAAATTGTTACAATTTTAAATAGAAATTTTCTAAAAATTTAAATCAATATAATCTTTCATAATTTTGTCATTTCTGCTGCCAACAAAATATAACAATTTAATTAAATTTTGTATAATTTCAAATTTTTTTCATTATTTGGAAAGATAAATTTTCTATTACTCTTATTGGTTATTTTAATAAAACAAATTCATTTTTGACGTGGATTTTTGGAAGCTTATCGTTTTAAAAATATGTATTGCTGATGGGGAATGATTAATTTACCTCTTATTTAATGAAATTATTGGTAAATTTAAATGATTTAATTATATAAAAATAAATTTGACTACATGCTACATTATAATAGTACCGAAAAAACAAATGTTAATTCATGTTAATTTTTTTATTTTTCTGTTTTTTTTCTTCTGTTTTTTTCTTCTGTTTTCTTCTGAAAGCCCACAAAATTTGCTACAAAAAACACTTAGTACTATCATTGAGAAAAATTTTATCACTGGGGAGCAATCGGTTAAATTTAGAAACTCGAAATAATGACATTTTATGGGGTGATTTGGCTGAATTTATTCGCCATCTCATTTAACCAAAGACTCCTCAAAGGTAGAATTTTTGTCATGGATAGGACCTAGTGGGTTTTGTAGTAAATTTTATTGGCTTTCAGATGGACTATAATAAAAAATTTTATCTACAGTCTACACATGTGAAAATATTTTTTAATTACTGTACCCCCCATTTCCCGTTGATTTTTGTGATTTTGGATCTCGATGAAAAAAGCACTTACAGATTTCGTTCTTTTTTATTTTCCCTTATTATCAATGAAAATGTTTGCATGAATTTTTGTAGAATTTTTCGAACATTCCTAATATGATTTCTGAAGGTGAGGTTATAGTTATGTGGAGGGTGTTTTTTGAAAAAAATTGAATAAGAAATTTTTGACCAAAGATTTTTTTGATTCTCGGGTTTATATGAAATGTTACCTGCTTTAATTAATATAAAATAAAAATCAGCCCGATTGATTCGGTAGAAGTTAAGAAATTTGAAAATTTAGGGTGAGGTTATAGTTATGTGGAGCAGTGTATACTACTTTAGTTAAAAACATTTTTAATTATTTATAAATTATTTTTTTATAATTATTTTACTCAATTTTTGTAAGCTTTTTAGCTTTCCCCTTAACAGGCTGTTTATCTTTTTTGTTATTTTTCTTTTCATATTTAACTTCAAATGTAGAAACACCATCATCTTCAACATATTTATATGTTTTCTCACAATTTTCCCCATTTTCTTTACATTCAAAATCTTTTTTCAAATACCCAAAATATATTATTTCCCCTTTATTATTTTTATAATCCAGCTCATATTCATCGTCAGTTAATTCCATCTCGTAATTACATTCATCATAAATTACTCCATCTATCTCTACTTCTTTACAATCTGTATCTTCTAAGTTTAGTATATCTCCTAGATATAATTCTGGAAATTCGAGAAAAAAATTTCTTTCATACCCAAATTCATCTAAAATTAATTTAAAGATTTTGAAAGTTTATGTAAATCTCTTAAAAAATCTGGAGCTACGATTTGTAATAATTATTTTGGAAGTACGTTTTGGCTAAAAAAATTAATTTAAACTTAAAATTCTTAAAAATTTCGCTTGGAAATACACTAAATACTCACTGAAAACATGAAATTATTAGAAACAGAAATTATACTTGTAAATTAAACTTTTTGTATTTTAACTTAAAATTTTCTCAATCGGAGACCTAAATAAATTTATTTCTCCATAATGGTAACTTTATATTAATTTTAAAATTATGTAGGTATTTATCAGCAGAGGTGGGTCGGAACAGGTAGAGGTGTCGGAACTCGGAACTGGCTCAAAAGTCGGAAATCGGAATTCCGACCAACCTCTATTTATCAGAGCTGTATTTTGTTCCGCTTCCGTCTTCCGCTTTCTCAAATTCAAAATTATACAGCCCTGGTATTTATATAGTTACTAACTTTGTAACATTCCATATTGTGTCATATTTTTTTGTAATGGTTTTAAATAAATATTATCAACTTTACATGGAGCAGTAATAATTAAAACACAAAACATTGCTCCTTTTAAATATTTAGTTGGTAAAATTTTGTTTTTTGGAATATTTTGACATTTTATTTTAATTTTTTCTTTAAAATTTCCAACAAATTCGCAAACAGATTTTGAAATTGAATTTATATTTTTAGACCAATTATTTGATGAAGATGATTCTCTTATTTCAATCCCCTCCTCCTTCATCGTTGGCAATTCTTCAAAAACATTTCTAGTTTGTGATTTTCCTTTCTTTCCTTCCAAAATGTTTTTTGATTTAACAGAATGTATTTCTAAATATAAAATATATATTATCTCTAATAGATCTCTATTTATTTTTAAATCATCCAGGGCAATTCTATTTGTTAGAGATAATACGGTATTTTTAATTTAATTTTATTGAAAGTTAATACTTAATTCGACCGAAAAAAGATTAATACTTTGCTCCCGTTTGGAAATAAATTTAAAACTATGTGCCGAACATACTAGTTTCTGAACATTCGGAGTACAACTCTTGTATAATAATACTGTAAAATATATAGCTATTTATAAGTAATTCCTAAGTCTGTGCAGAAGGTGGTGTGGTGTAATGAATAACACATCAGTCCGGTCTACTGAGGATGCCGGTCAGCTCCCAGCCGCCTAATAACCTTTTGCACTAGCTAAAGGAGAGTAATAGCTATAGCCCAGCTTCTTTTACTGTACAATACCTGCTAAAACACAAAGCATGAAAATGACCAAGAAATTAGATTTCAAAATCATTCTTTTAAATTTTGAGAACTTTTCCTTGAGCCAAATCTGTTATTTTTTTTTGTTTTTATTAAAAAAATTTTTTTAATGATTAATATTTAGTTTTACTCAAGTATTTAAACACATTTTGTGCTTTATAGTTTATTAAAAATTAGTTCATAATTATTTAAATCAAAAGATTTGCCGTCTTAATATTTTTAATAATTAAGAAATTTTAAAGACGGATACTGTTATCAAAGACGAGTTTTGTAAATTTGCACTTTATTAATATATCAATTATCACTTTATTGCACTTTATTAGTCACTTTACACTTTATTAATAATTTCACACTTCTAAATTTTTTCTTAATTTGCACTTTCTTTGTATTTATTCAAAAAAATTTTTTACATACCCTTTCCCTATTAAAAAAATTTCAAAATAAAAATAAAATTTTATGAAGTTTTATAATTATTTTGAACAAAAAACTCCTTTTGGAAATAGAATTTTCTATAAAAACTCTCAAATACTTTTTTTAAATTTCTAACCAGGGTTCCAATTCGGAACCGAACTAATCACACACACACGGCAAGTTAGAACATGGACACACACGTTTAGTTAATCCCTTTGCGTTTATAGCCTTATGGCAAACATCAGAATAGAGAGAAATGTATAGGGAAATTACTAGTGCTTGACCGGAACCGCAAATTTGGCCGGGACTCGAACTGAAATTTTGACCGAAACCGGATCTAATTCTTTGGTTCCGGACAGGAACTTCCGGTGAAGCTCTTGAAACTACCCATTTTGAGGAATATGAAAAAAATTTGCTTTGAGACTTCATTCCATAAATATAGAGCCATTTTTACCAATAATTTATGACTGCTATAAGAACTATCCCAACCGTTAGTTTATTTAAAAATTCAAATTTACAATGTCATTAAGTAAAATTTAACAAGGCTAATTAAAATAATTATATACTTAAATATTAAATTAAATTGAAAGGCTTTTTAGGGGGTTAAATTACATAGAATCGTTTAAAAAATAATTTAAATATTTTCTTCAATAATTATTTACTACCTCCAAAACTTCCATTATTAACCGATTTTGCCCTTCTTCGTTCAAGTACTTCTTCTATAGCATTATCTTTATTTATACTTCTTTGGAGAGCACTAATCCAAGAATGCATTTCTTCATGTCCTGGTGCTGCCATTCTATAAGCGGTGTGTTGCCCTCCTCCTTCGATTAAACGACCTTTAAAAATTTAAAGAATTTTAATTTTAATAATTTGTATTCGGAAGGAGTGCTTTTTCAGTTCTAAAAAATAGAAAGGGGGCTGTTACTTATTTCCTATTCATGGAAAAAATTTTGCACGCGGACATATCAGGATATTTCAATGTACGAACAGTTACCCCACTGATTTCGGAACCTACGGCCACTGGGTATTGGATAGTATATTGTTTGAGGAATAAAGTTTTTATGTTTTAGAACAAACGTAAACGCGGAAGAAATTATTTTTGTCACCCCAATCCCGATATGTCCGCACACCAAAAATTTTCCTTCCAGGGTTTCAGAATTTCTAATTCAAAAATTTTTCAACTAACCTTCAGAATTAGTTTTGTGTGCCTTAACAATCTCAGAATTTGGAGAATATAATTCAAAAGTGTGCGGCTTTTTACTTGAAGAAAATGAATCAACGTCCTTGTATCCAACCATTCTCACACAAATACCTTCCAATGGAATTATTCCTTTAGGTTCTCGACTCTAAAATTTTTTTTAATTTTTAAAATTATTTTTAGAAAAAAACTCACATTTGGAAATTCAAAGTAATATAAACATTTATTTGAGAGGACAAACCATCTTTGATTCCAAGTCCAATGATTACTACCTAGAAAAATATTTTCTTAAACGAAATTATTCTTTTTTCATATATAGACCCTTCCACCTTATTTGAGATTTAAAGTTAATATCCTCCTTTTTTCAATTAAAAATTGACTTTGACAACAAATTTATCCCTAATTCTTTGATTGGTAAAAATCGAAATTTATTAATAGTAAGATTAAATAAGCGAAGGAAGAATATTGAAAAAGAAAGTATAAGAAAAAAGTATCGGTTACTCACTTCCCCTTAAATTAAGAAACAATTCCCAAAATTCAAAAACAAAATTTAAAATTTTTAAAAATAATCAAACCTTGTTTGTGTAGCCATCCCTGTTTTTCAGCCATTCTAAATAAACGAGAAGAGTTGTAATTTAAATGGTTATCAATTTGATGATCTTTTGGGAATTTAAAAGGTTCTTCACGTATTGAATTGTAAATTTGCTTAAAATAAAATAATTAAAGAATAAATTAAAGAAAAACAAACAATAATTAAATCTCGAGAAACATTTAAAGAATTTGTTATATTTAGAAAATCATCAAAACTCATTCTTTCTTTGACACTTGGATTGTAAAGTGAAGTGTTTAACATAATTGTTGCGAAACAGAGAGTATAACAAGTATCTAAAAATAATTTTAAATAATTAATTATTTAAAGAGAATGAGGGAAGTAAGGCTGTTAGAATTATATTTCGAAATTAAAATTTCAGCAAGGCTCACTTAGCGAGCTTTTCAAAGAAAATAATAATTAGGCTTTGCTATACATCGATAACTAAATTTGAGCAAGTCTGAACTTTCCCTCTTTCCAAATTTCTTTTTTTGCCTATGGCTAGTGAATTAATCAGAGTTAAATTTGGGCAACATATGTATGTTAAAAATTAACAGAAAATTGATCTTAAATCCCCTCTTCATTAAGTATTAAAGGAAGGAATTAAAGAAAGGTAAAAAAATTCCCCAACCAACTTTTCAAAAAATATTTTCTAACCAGAATGATCAAAAATCGAAGGATTTTGTTCACAAAAACGAATAGCAAAACGTTCCATTATTCTATCAATTTTTTGTGCTTCTCCAGGCAATCGAAAAGAAGAGAGAAAGTTACGCATTGCTTGAACCAACATTAATCCCTCAAAATTTTGAAGACAAACAAAATGTCGGAGAACATCTAAATTGAATTGTTCATTTTCTCCAAGAAAATCCCCAACTGCGGACTAGAAAAAATTGGAAAAAAATAATTTTTTATTAAAAAACCTTTTTTAAATCATTATTTTTTAATAAAAAACGAGCAAAATCTTCAGCTGAATTCTCAACCAAACAAGCATCAATTAATGATTGGACACCCTTTTTGTAATCTTCATTAAAAGCACTAATAGCCAATTTTTGAATTTTTGCTTTTGGTAATCTAAAAACTTTAAAAAATTAAAAGAAAAATCTAAAACCGATTAGAAACTGGACTCAGCGTTTCCAATCTTGAATTTGTTTTTGACAATTCTTGTTGAAGAATCTGGAATATAAAAACAAAGAATTGAAATTTTTTAAATGATTTGAACCAGGCCCGTAGCCAGGATTTTTTTTCGGGGGGGGGGGGGGGGGCCAAAGGGGGAAAAATTTTTTGCGCCCAATTTTTGGCGCCGAAGGCGCCAAAAATTTTTATTTTCAGCGCCGTAGGCGAAAATTTTGAGAATTTTAGAAGGCCGTAGGCCAAAAAATCCACTTTTTCGGCGCCGCAGGCGCCAAAATTTTGATTTTCAGCGCCGCAGGCGAAAATTTTTTGAATTTTGGACCTCAAAAAGCCAGATTTCTTCCATTTTTAGCGCCGCAGGCGAAAATTTTGAAAATTTCGAAGGCCGTAGGCCAAAAAAATTCACTTTTTTTGCCCCAGCCCTTCCCCAAATTTTTCCCTTTTCCCCATTTCGGGGGGGGGGGGGGGGGGGAATTCCCCCCCCCCCTACCCCCCTGGCTACGGGCCTGATTTGAACCTGTATTTCATCAAGTAATTGATTTTTTCGGGACCTTCAAAAAAATTTGTTAAATTAGGAAATATAAAATAATAACCGTAATTGAGTCAAACGTTCATACTCGTCAGGTGTAAGATCAACTGTGGAAAATGAAGCAGTCATTAAAAAAGAAACGACTTCTAACAAAATAGCAAACTGAAAAGTAAATTTAAAAATTATTTTAGAAGACAATTCGGAAAAATAAAAATAATTATTTAAAAAAATAATTTTAAACAGTCAAAGCTTCAAATTGCTTAAAAGATTTATTCACATATTTTAGATTAATAATTTTTAATAAAAAAAATATAAAATATTAATATTATTTTTCGTTGTTTAATTTTCCTATTCTTCAGAATTCTCATAAAATTCTTGAGAAACGTGGTGTTTAGAAACATCATATTTAAATGGATTATTATCCAAATCCTCTCCAAAGTTAGTTTTAACAGAACAGCATTTCAGACTTAAATACGGCTTGCAATAATTATCAGATAGTCCTTTTATTGATTTGCCTAGAAATAAGAAAGCAAATTTAATATTTAAGTCTTTTTTGAAAAATAGTAAAAAAGCTAGAAATTATTTGGCCTGATTAAAGACCTTTTCCGTAAGAAAGGAAAAAGTAAGGAAAAGGTGAGGGGTGGAGGGGGCGAAGCTTGGAATTATCAAGAGTAAAAGTTGAACATTTGAAAGATTCTTTCAATTTGAACTAAAATAATTCAGACTTAATATCCAAATTCGAAAATCCAACTGGGCCATAATAATTTTCAGATCGAAAACAAAAAATAAAAAAATTTTACCAATTAATTTCCCGTTTTGAGTAAAGAAAACATAAGGTTGTTTTTCAGGCATATCAGTTGGAGGGAAAACTAAACCGCAACCCAAAACATCGCCATTCCTCCAAATAAATTCGATTTCGTCCAGATCTTCAAAGAACTCTTCTCCTCTAATTTTGTAAAAAATTCGGAAATCGTGCGCTTCAATTGCGAAAATATTTCTATTGCTGAAAAATCCAACAGTTAATTCATTTTCATAATTAACACGATCTAGAATAAACTGACAAGTTATTTCATAATAGAATAGAGAATAAAAGAAGTAATCTTTTTCAGGCTTAATAAGTCTAAATTGTGCTTCAATAGAACATGTTACATTTGTTCCTGAAATAAAAGAAAATTTTATCTAATTTTAAAAAATTGTTAGTAACGTTCGAAGTCATAAAAAATGTCTTATAGGGATATATGACAATATTTTGTCAGCAATCTTTTAACCGGAGATTACTCAAAACAAGAATGTTGTGACAACGTGAAAGAATTTATCAAATGAATAAATATTTGAATGTTTTTTCCGTTAGTTAATTTCGAAAAAATCAGCCTACTATTAACTCTTCTAAATAGGGTTGTCGGTTCAAGGAAAAACTTAGGATATCCAGGACTGACATGAACCGAACCCAAAAATCATCTGTTCGGTCCAGACCGACAACCCTACTTCTAAACATCCTAATTAATATATCAGTAAAACCCCACCTCTATCTTCTTCACATTCATAATATTTCACACTGTCACTGTACAAATTAATAAACCCATTCCCATTAACACACAAACCCCCAGGAGCTTTTGTATTTACACAATCATTGTCACAACATAAAGAATTTATTGTTGTCCACTTGTTTGGAAATGGTAAAAAGCACTGAAATAGAACCAAATAGTTTTATTTAAAAAAGCAAAAACTGACCACTCTTTTTACGGACATTTTATCCAATTGCTCCAATTTCGAGGTTAAATTGTCAATTCTTTTATTTAATGCAGAGCTTAACTTAAATTAATTTCTTAAAAGATTTTTAAAAATAAGTTAACTAACCTTTTGAATTTTCTTATCATTTTGCTTTTTCAAATTTAAAATTTCTTCTTTATTTTCATTATGGATAAGTTGTACTCGTTGTTTATTCTGAAAAACAAAAATTTATCTCGAATGCCTCCTTCTAGGGTTGGGGGCCCGATCCGGCCCGGTCCAAAAGATCAAGTCGGGCATCGAATTTTGGACGAAAAGGACTAGGTCCGGCCGGCCGATAAAAATAAGGCCCGAAAAAAATGACTCGAACGTCGGTCCGACTCAAAAACCCCAACCCTACCCCCTTCCCTTCAAAAACCAACAAAACCAAACCTTTTTAATTTTATTCTCTAAAAATTGATTTCTGTCTTCTAAATTCTTTACTCGTAATTCCAAAGCAGAATTTTTATTTTTCTCTTCCAAAAACATTTTTTGTAGGTCTTGAACATTAACAAATAATTTAATAATTACATCCTAAAAATTTAGAAAAAAATTTTTTTAATTAATTTTAAAACTAACCTTTAAATCCAAATTAGAAGTTAACAATTCTTCCAACATTCTACAAAATTTTTAAATAAAACTTTCTAAATAAAAAAAAATAAAAATTAATAAATTTTAGCAGCCGCTTCGACTGGAAATTATTTGACCTTTCTAAATTAGATATTTCAATTTTAGATATTTTGATATTTTTTGCTCTATTTGACATTATGAAAATTAATTTTTCAACAACGCGCCAAGAAATATTAATTTAAATTTTAAAAGATTTTTTTAGTTTTTTAAGCTAAAAAATTTTTGTTTTTTTTTATTTTTAATTTTTAAATTAATTTTAGTGGCTTTTTCAATGCAGTTAGACTCAGTTATAGCTGGACAAGAGAATGATGATGAATATGTGGCAGATGCTTTGCTTGCTGTAAAGCTTAACTTTGGTTAATTTAAATCTATTTTATCGTTTAATAAAATCAAAATTTAAAAGTTTCTTCAACTGATGAAATTGATAAATTTCCAAAATATTCCCCTGAATTTGCTTATCAACATTTTGGGGAAACGTTTGTTTTTTATTTAATTAATTAAAATTTATTTTCTTTAGTGAAAAGATTGTTGGCTACAAAAATCTTTCCGTTAATGTAATATATTCGGATGCTTCTCTTTTTCTTACTTCATTGGTTAAATATGATGGAATTCTTAATGGAAATTCAGCTATTCAAGTATTTTATTAATGAATTTTATTTTATAAAATCGTTTAGGCTGACAATATTGTTGAGAAAATCAAAGATGCCTTACCTAGCACACAACTGGATGCTTATTTGCCTTTTGACAAATTTAAGGATAAATTGGTTGAGCAAACTAAATTTCGTCCTTATGGAGAACTTATTTCTAAATTTTATATTGAACAAGGTTTTTAGATTTTTTTATGAATAACGCGGCAAATGACAAAAGTAAAAGTTGGGTGGTGAAGGGTTAGGAATATATGAGGGGACTAAAGGTTGAAAATAAACAACATTCCAATAAGTGAACAAAACTACAAATATAATGAATGAAAGGCGGCTGTCATACACAAAAAAAAAAGAATAATTTTCTAAAAACAGATGCGCTTATTTAAAATAATAGGAAAAATATTTACATTACAAAAGAAGGGAAAATATTTAGATTAGATAGAAAATGGGGGGAAATTCAATTAAATATATAATTTTAGCTAAATAGAAAATAATTCTAGAAATCGGTAAAGAACGCTGCTTTGAATTATACAAATTTGATAAGTTGGAAACTGATCCCAGATTGGAAGAGGGAATTAAATTTTTGGAAAGGGCTCAATCAATCGCTTTTTGGTATATTGAATCGGTAATTTTTTTCTTAATAAATTTGAAATTATTTTATTCAAGTTTCTTTACTACTTTCAATTTTTTATTTCGGGGGGTGTATTAAGGATTTCTAATTTCTTTTCTTATGTTTTGGTGGTATTTGGGAATATCTCCTCACAAGTCTGCAAATGTTTGTCCGCAAATTTCTCCTCTCATAAAAGATTAAAAATGACTTCAAGACAAAATGTTAAAATTTATAATTATGCAAATAGATAATGTAAAAATCATTTAGGAGCCCGAATCTCTGCTATTTTCTCTAATATCCATTCGAAAAAATCTTCTTTTTTAACTTCCTTTCTACACATAAATTCTGCTCGATTTCTGTCAATTTCTACGGCCATATTTTCACCATCTAAATAATTTAATGCTAATACCTATCAAAACTATTATTTAATACCTTGATTCTTCTGCTTATTTACCACGTGTTCCACACAAATACTTAGTAACTTTTTTTTCCAATCATTTGTTGTTTTTGAGTTCATCTCCAATTCCCGTTCACAAAACTTATTGTTAACTGCTGTCATTCCAATAGCCCAAGCATAAATAAAACGAACAATGGTGACAATTGGAATATGACTTCCCTCTAACCAGTTTCCAACTCTTATATTGACTTCAGAACGACACGTAGATTTACTACATTGCCAGCTAATTTGCTCACCAATACTTAACTTCATTTCGTGGCCATTTTCACAAATTTTATTTGTTGGTAGAATATTTTTTGATTGTAAAAATTTTATCGCTGCTTCTTCAGTCTTCGGAAGACTAAAAAAATTCATTGATCTAAAATATATAATTCAAAAATTTTAAAAACAAAATTAAAAATGACTGCCTTTTCTCATTGACTGCCCTATTTAAATTGATATTTCGACAGTTTTTAATCTCCATGAGAGGAGAAAAAATGAAGGAGATAAAAGGAAATTTGGGTGGGGAGATACTCCCTAAGCAGGCCCGTAGCCAGGTGAAAATGGGAAAAAGGAAAAAATTTTGGGGAGGGGATTGGGCAAAAAAAAGTTAATTTTTGGCCTACGGCCTTCAAAATTTTAAAAATTTTCGCCTACGGCGCTAAAAATTTGGCCCAGAAAAATTTCCCCCCATTCCTCCCTCTATTATGGACTTGTCCCTAAGTCTTTTTGGATTTTTCCTTAAATTTCTATTTTCAATTCTTGCTTATATTATCTATATATTTTTGTAGGTCCAATATACAGATGAAGAGGATCCCCGTTTCTTCAATTATTTTCTTTTTGAATCTCTCAAATCTTCAAATAATGGCCTTTCTCGTTGGAAATTTGCTGGTTATGCCAATCTTTATCGTTTTTACCATTACCCAGACAAGGATAGAATTAGAATTGCGCAAATATTGTTGGCTCCTCCTTTTAGAAAAATGGGTCTTGGACCTAAATTTTTACAAGCAATATATTCCGATCTTTGGAGAATTGAAACTGTTTGGGATATTACTGGTTGTGTTTTTGATTTTTAAAATTATTTTTTTAATTTAGCTGAAGTCCCAGCAGATTCTTTTGTAATTATGAGAGATTATGTCGATGCTTTAAATTGCTCTAAATTGCCACAATTTTCGAAAGAAAATCTTATGAATGGATTCAACACAGAAATGTATAAAATAGCTCGAGAAAAATATAAATTATGCAAGGTTTTGAAATTTTTTGAATTAAAAGGTTATCAAAAGTTTAGATGCAAGCTCGTCGTATTTATGAAATTCTGCGACTTTTCCACACAAAAGTAAATGTTCCTGAAGAACTTAAGCAATTTAAAGAGGATGTTTTTAAACGATTGAAAAAACTTGTAATGGATCCAAAAAGAGATAGAGGAAGGATTGCACAATCATTTGCGGATGATGAACAATCTTTGGCTATTGCAATGATGGCATTTGAACCGGTAAAAGATGGGAAATTAACGGGGATATAGATGGGATAACTAAAGCGGGAGACAATCTTTTAGAATTTAGAAAAAAGTTGAAAGAAAATTAATAAATTCTGAAAATTGTCTATTGTCTATAGATGCCCAAAATATTTTTTTAATTATTTAAAAATTAATTAAAAATTTTCCTAATCTTTTTCTGCCTATATAATCTAATCAAATTAATTTTTAAATAATTTATTTAAAGGAACAACAGCAACATCAATTGGAAACACTTTATGAAAATTTGGTGAATAATTACAGAATTGTTTTGGATCTTTTGGCAAAATACGAGAAGGAATTTGTTAAATGAATTTAAATTAAGGAATGAAAGAATGGGGAAGTTTATTATTGATCTTATTATTTTAATTAACATATTGCTGATTTTTTTTGAATTTTTTGAATTGAAATATTTTTTCTTTAATTAAATACTTAATTTTGTAAAAGTTTTTTTTTAATTTTAAAGTTATTTTCTTAAATGAATTTCTTTTTAAATGTTGATATTTTTACTAATTTCGAAGATGAATAAAAATGATCCAAATCGAAAACCTTTTGGCTTTCCATATGATCCATATCCAATCCAAAGTCAATTAATGAATGCAATTTATAATTCGGCTGAACAGGGAAGTATTGCTATTTTTGAATCTCCTACTGGAACTGGAAAATCTTTGTCTACAATATGCGCGGTAAATTTTTTTGGGAACCAATTTTGAAAGTTATCCTTTAATGGTTATAGTATCAGAATTGGTTTTGCCTTATTTTTAGAAATATCGACATAATAGAAATTTATTTTTCAGTCCCTAACATGGCTCGAGGAAAACGAAAAAAGGCATCTAGAAGATGTTGAGAAGCGAATACGAGAATTATGTTTGAATTTGCAAGGTTTGTTTTCTTCTAATTTTCTCCTTATTCTTCCCTTCCAATTTCCATTTTCTTTTTTGAAAGTAGCAAGAAAATGTCATCATGTGTTATAAAATGGAATTGGTCATAATCCTCTCCCTTTATCGTTTCCATTCCATTTTCCTAAAAAGAACTTTGGGGAATTTTCCGAGAATTTTTCAAAAAAAACCTCAAGAGCAGTCAGTACATGTTCTTTAGTCAAAAAATGGCTGCTAAATCGTTTCCCTCCAAATCGGTATTCTGTTGCGTGAAATATTCCTCCTTGAAGTAACCAACCACCAGGCTTAATTAATCCACAAGCTCCATTTATAGCCCTCTTGTAGCCTTCAAGTGTTTCACAAGAATATTCCATACAAAACACTGTTGTTACTAAATCGAATTGTTTTGGAATTTCTTTTAAATTTTCTGCTTTCCATTCAATACTTTGAATAACTGGACGTTTCTGTACATTTACCTAGAAACTTTTTCTAAAAGAAAATATTCTCTCTCTCAATAATTACCTCTAAAACAGCCCTCATTTTCTCTCTAGTAAAATCCTGCATTTGTAACGGTTTCTCATGTCTTGCTTCTATCCCAGCAATCCAACAACAAATCTCAGACCAATCAAAACTATTTTTTGCAAATATCCAATCAATTACTCTTTGCCTATTTTGTGGGGAATAATCGGAACTAAAAATTGATTCAATATGGTTTCGCAAAACTAAAGGAATGTATATTGTTGGACCTTAAAATTTTTTTTTGGAAAATATTTTCTATAATTTTTTACAACCTGCACCCAAATCAAGCATTGTACCTATAGTTTTTGGAAGTCTACAAACCATCCCTGGTAGGAAAAACAGCACTATTTGCATTGCAACATCCTCACGTGGAGATTTGTAGAATCCCTATCAAATAATTATTTTTGGGGTGGAGATTGCCGTTCAGATTTTCTCTCTTTTTTCTTACCTCTAAATACTTGTCTGGATCAAACTAAAAATTAGAATATTAATAATTTTATTTATTTCTTTACTTGTTTGTCATGTTCATCAGCTCTAAATATTGGATCAGGAGGAGATTTTTCCTTTTCCTTATTTTCATTTTTATTCTCTTCTTTATTATTATCCTCATCCAATTCGCACCTATACAATTGAACAATTAAAGGGTGGACATTTGTTGTTGTATTTTTGTAATTAAGTCCATCTTCCGTTGTTTCCTCTTGTTTAGCAGCCATTTAAGAGATTAGTTAAATTATATTTAAAATGTTCTCCATGTGTTGGTTCTTTCCAGATCTTTTAAGCTTTGCAGTGAATTTTTCTTGCTACTTTAAGATCGATCATTCTCTTAAGATTAAGAGAAAGGAAGAAGAGTGTTTAGTGGATATTTGTAAAGCACTAGAAACTGAGGGTTTTTTGTTATTTGTTTTAAAAGATAAACATCAAAATAAGTGTAGAGAAAGTGTGTAAAAATGAATTAACAGAAAGTGTAGCTCTTAGAAAAAAAATAAATGGTAAATTGGAATTTTTTGTTAGAATATTTTGGAACATTAAAGTGAAAAACAGATAATTTTGTAAAAAAATATTAATTTTTAGAAGACGGTTATGACACAGATTGGATAAATGTACACAAACAAAAGATGGATATTGAACAAGAATTGGATGAACTTCGGGAAGAAAAAGCAAAACAACAAAGAATACAACAAAGATTGGCACAAATACGTCAAGATCAGAAAGAATTTAGAGAATCTGGAATTAAAAAGAATAGAAAAATACGTAGAGGGAAGAGATCTCGTTCAGTAGAAAATGATTTAGAGAATGCTCCTCCTCCTGCCTCTTCTGATATTATTACTTTAGAGGATGATAGTGACAACAAAAATGATTTTAATAAAAGAAGAGATAGAGTTGAGTTTTTTTAAATTTTTTAGGAAAGATTCTGGGCTTTCTCTGAATTTCCCACATACCTTTCATTAACATCCCTTGTTTTGGATGACTGGAATTGTTTTTAGGTCCCCTCTCGGACACTAATTTTTACTGTAAAATCCTCTCAATAAATTTTTACTTCTTTTTAAAATTCTTTCAAGGATTTACTTCTCAGTGATAGCGAAGAAGAAGGCGATGAAAAGAAAGCTTTCAATAATTCAATTAATGGTGACCCTCCAGAAAGTGAACCTGTCCTTCGGTGTAATAAATTAATTTATGCTAGTCGAACTCATTCTCAAGTAAATTTATTTTTTCAATTTAAAAGTTAATAATTATTTAGTTGGAACAATTTGTTAAAGAATTGCAGAAAACAAATTTCAAGCCACGGGTATTAACATTGGGTTCGAGGCAGATGCTTTGTGTTAATGAAGTAGGGGTTTTTATTATAAATTTAATTGTAAAATCTAAAAGAGTAGGTAAACTCCTTCCAATTATTAACCTCCTTTCTGTTGCTGCTCAATAATTATCTTAACTTTGTTCCTTAAAAACCTATGTGGATTCTTTCATGGATTCATATAAATATTCTTCAAATTATTTTTAGGAAGTTCGCGAACTTGGAGAAGGCAAATTAATTAATGATCGATGTAATGAACTTCTTAGCAGTTCAGGCAAGAATACTGAAGACGGGAAGCGTCCAAAATTGGTATTTAAATAAAATTAAAATAAAAAATTAAAGAAAAGGCTAATGAAAACATTTCAAATTTTCTATTTTATTTTACATAACACTTCATTACTTAATTTAAAATTTAATCCGTTTAGGAATGTGAAGTCCCAAAAAGTGGTTGTGGTTGTTCTTATGCAAAAGGTGATGCTATAGAAGAATTATCTGATGCAATATTGGCTGTTGATGAAGATGAAAAATTTGTTGGTCAAGCTAGAGGGATTTCACAATTAGTAAAGTTGGGGCGTCAAAGACATGGATGCCCATATTATGCAAGCAAAACAGCTTTAGGATTAAGCCAATTAATTTTAGTCCCTTACAATATTTTATTGCATAAAAGAACGAGACAGGCGTGGAATCTTGATTTGTCAGGAAATGTTATTATTGTTGATGAAGCACATAATTTATTACAAACATTGGCTAGCATACATACTGTTTAGTTTATATTTTTAATTAGGGTTGGGGGCCCGGTCCGAAAGATCGAGTCGGCATCTAATTTTGGCCCAAAAAAGACTCGGTTTTGCCTGCCCGAAAAAATGACTTGAACGTCGGCCCGACTCTAAAACCCCAGCCCTACTTTTAATTAAGCAAAAATAAATTTATTTGGGTGCTTATGAAAGGGCGTCTAATCAGAACTATCCACAATTGCGGATTTCCAAAATTTTGGGATTTTTTGGCTTGTGGATTTTTTGCGTCCAGCTTTGTTGTCTGCAAATGCTGATTGATTAAATTATGTTTTGTAAAAAAATTTTAGATTGCAGACAGTTAATGGGAGGAAATTCTTTCCCTTTTTAACTTTCGATTTTTCTGATTGCCATTCATAAATCTTTTTAAATTTTATTTTAAATTTTCCACAGGTAGAATTAAGCAATAATCAATTAGATGTTTGTTGTCAATGTTTAAGTGATTATATGGAACATTTTCAAGATCGTTTAAGTTTTCGCAATTTACGCAATGTTAAACAACTTCACTGTCTAGCATATTCAATGTATCAATTTCTTGGTTCTATTTCTAAAGAAAAAGGGTCTTCTACAGATGGAACTGTTATTAATATGGCACATTTTTTTGCTCAAGTAAAAATTTTTTTGTCAAAAATTTTTTTCACAATTCTTTTTAGTTAGGCGATGCAATAAATATAGACTTATGCCGTTTACTTTCATATCTCGAAAATTCACAATTATGCAGAAAATTGAGAAATTTTCGGCTAAGATATCGTCCACAAGTAACAATATACAACCCTAATCGTGAGATTTAAATTAATTTTTAATTGATTTTTAAATTTTCTTTTTTAGTTGCTCCTGTAAATATTACACCTTTATATCAACTTCGTGATTTTATTGAAGTAATTAACATTTTTTGGATTTTATTTTGAAAATATAAACCACGATCTTAGATACTCCTAAAACATATTTGGATACGATTTTAATAGAGATAGAAAATTTTAAAAAACCTTGATTCTTTATTTTGATTGAGGACCATGACCAGATTTTTGGCCTTAAGTGAGGGAAAAATCAAGGAACACCGAAATGCCTTGATCTTAACCAGGTATTTGGATCCATATCAGGCCGATCTATAGATTTTAGTACTTCTGACTGACCTGCTGGGGGGTAAAGCTGTCTAAGAGATACCCTCGATTTAAGATAGTCCTTATTATAAGGTACAATTTTTCAACTAGGGGAAGGGGGTGTGGTATTTAAAATGAGGTTTTTGATTTATTTACATTACCTAATGTTCCTCAATTTATTCTCTTTATTTACTAGGCTTTAACTTCTCGGTCGGAAGACGCCCGTATAGTTATTGACCGAACAAATATTCGAGATCCTCGTTTACGCTTTATTTTACTCAACCCAGCAGAAAAATTGAGAGATATAGTAAATGAATGTCGATCGTTAATTTTACTTGGAGGAACAATGAGACCAGTTGATCAATTAATGGATGCATTTAAAAGAGTTTGTAAAATACCCCAACAACGAATTAAAGTATTTTCTTGTGGACATGTAATTGGGCCTAAACAACTTTTGGCTATCTCTATTGGTGAATTTTTAAAATTTTTCTGAACTTTTTTTAATTTTTAGGTAAAGGACCAGATGATAAACCATTAAGTTTAAATTTTGCAAATCGTGATTCTGAATCAGTTTTACGTTCATTGGCCCAATCTTTTATTAATTTAATTAGACAAATACCTAATGGAGTTGTTGCTTTCTTTCCTAGGTGAGGAAGTAAATGAAATTAATTTGATAAAATTTAGTTTAAAATGTTTGGAGATTATAACTTAAAAGTTTCAGTCATTTGAAATGCTTTTAAAATTATTTTTAGGCTTATAGTCTTTTCTTAAACCAAATGAGCACATAAATAAGTAGATGTTAGTAATGGGAAATTGAAATAACAGAAGGGGAGTGATCAATCTTTGAACTAAACATATTTAAAGGGAAATTATTTTGTTAAAACCTCGTTCCATTTTTTAGTTATGCTTTTCTCGGAACATTTATTCGATCAATTCGTTCTTCTGGACATTTTGAACAATTAGAGGTTCTAAATAATTTTTTTCAAATTTATCACAATTTTTAAGAGAAGAAAGGAAATATTTATTGAAACACGTGCAGGAAAAGAAGAAACATCCATTTGGCCAACATTTTGTAGAGCTGCTGTTACTCAACGTGGGGCTCTTTTAATGGCTGTTGTTGGGGGGAAATTGAGTGAAGGAATTAATTTTTCTGATGAATTGGGACGGTGTGTTTTGATGGTAATTTAGGGATTGGAGATTGAAAAATAAATTTTTTTCCTTTTAAAAAGGTTGGTGTTCCTTATCCAAATAGACAATCAGCTGAATTACAAGAGAGAATGAAAGTAATTTTTAATATGTATTTTAAATCTGGGGGTTTTAAGAAAAGAACCATTGAAACTTGAAAAAAATTATATGAAAAATAGAAAAATTAAAACAACTAACTTTATTAGATAATAAAATTATGAGCACTTGGACTTGTTTAATAAACACTAAAATCTTTTCCTCCTCTAGTCCGTTTTCTGATCTTATATATAATATAACATCGGGATAAAAATTGAGGGGACACAACAAAATATATTCTAATATCCCAGATATTCCTTTTCCCATGTTTTACTTCACATTTTTCTAGGCTTTAAAAATTGTAAAGGTTCTAAGTAGGGGATTGAAAAAATTAAACCCATCTTTAATCCCATTTTTATTTAAAAATTTCAGTTTGTTGAACAAACAAATGGTCCAGGTGCCGGAAATCGTTTTTACGAGCAATTATGTCTTCAATCATTAAATCAAGCAATTGGGCGTGTTATTAGACACAAAAATGATTATGCAGTTATATTATTGTTAGATTCTCGATTTACTCAGCAATTCTTAGGGAATGGATTACCTAATTGGATAAAACAAAGATTAATTAATTCTTCAAATTTTTCTGAAGCTTTGGGGGCTTTAATTAAATTTTTTCGTTTACACAAAACAGAAAAAGAAGAAAAAATACAACAACAACAAATAACTACAAAATTAGTAAATGATCAAGAGAATAGTAATGATGATATTATTGAATTGTGAGTCATCAAAGGAAGAGAAGGGAGGGGGAAGGAATATAAAATTTATTAAAACTACAAAGATTTTTTGTTTGACAAAAATTTAAATTATTTATTTTTTTGATTTTATATACAAGAAAATTCCTTTTTTAAGAAAAAAAGCTTTATATGTATGCTTGTTTTTATTTACTTATTTTTTGTTCTATTTACGCACAAAGAGGTTGTAAATTTTAATAAAAAGAAAAGTTTATAAAAATTCAAAGAATTTTTTAAAATAAATTTTGTTAAAAATTATGACAAAAATTTAAATTTTGTAAAAAATTATTTTAATATTCTTTTAAAGAATTCCTCATTTTATTGACTAAGAAAATACAAAAAAAATTTTTTTGTTAATTTAAATGGCCTCCATCGGAACCTGATTTGCTGTCTTCTTTGTATTTTAATTTTTCAATCTTTTTGTTTTCGTGCTTTTCTCTCTCAATGTTCAATTGCAATTAAAAAATAGCAAATCAATCACCAAAATAATTTATTGAGTTAATTCTTTCAAAAAATTTATTTTTATTTCTCCAAGAGTTAGAAAAGCTCGACAAGCTGTAGCTCTCGCCTTCTTTCAATGCAAGCCATCCCACAAAAACTTTGACTAAGCCTGACTTGAAGGCGAAGTTTCTACACTAAATTTAAGATGAAAAATAGTTGAAAATTCAAAAATTCCTCTCATTGAATTTTTCATTCCTCGCCTTCTTACAATGACTTCTTTTCAAAGTTTATAAATTAAAATAAAATTTTATTTTTTGAATATGGAAAGGAAAAAATATTTAATTATTAATTTAATTATTATTCTTTCAATTACAACAATTCCTTTTGTCAGTACAGATTTTCTCGATAATTTATTTGGTGATAATAATGAAGAAGAAAAGCCTGTATCTAATGAAAAGGCTATGGTTAATAATAAAGATTTTCTTTATTAATTTTATTTTTTAAGAAATATTTACAAGATTTTGGTTATGTTCCACCCGGAGAGCTTAACAACAATCGCGGTTCTGGGGGAGGCTTCGAGTGGGTTTTGAAGGAATTTTTGGGGAAAGGTCCTTTAAGGAACAAGATTCCCAACTGATTAAAAAAGTTAGAACCGCAGTCATAAACATCAGATATCCAGAGATTAATTCAGTCCCTTATATAAGTCCCCTACACAAACACCCTCAGATAAAATGGAGAGTTGGTCCCTTAATCTACTTTTTTTAACTTCAAGTCCTTCCTAACTACCTTTTCCGCTAATCCCTACCTATATAAATCTCTATATGTTAAATTTTGATATAAAATTTTCAAATTTTACTTAGCCCAATAAATGATGCCATCAAAAAATTTCAACTTTTTGCGCATTTAGTGAGTAAATATTAATATTTAATTAATTTAAAATTAAATTTATATATTAGCCAGTTACCGGAAAACTTGATGTTAAAACAAAAAAGAAAATGGCTAAAAAACGTTGTGGAATGCAAGATGTTGAAATGATTACTAACAATAGAGGGGCTAGTCAATTTAAATGGGATAAATCTTTAATTAAATATTCAATACATAATTTCTCTCCAGATTTGTCATCTTCAAGGCAAAGGTAGAAAAAATTAATAAAGATAAACGTTCCGACTTATTCCTATAAATATTGAACATTTCCCACTATTACAGACCGATAACGTTAATTATTCCCTTCACTCAAGCATAGTATTGTTTAGTTGTCCAACATATTAATTATCCCTTAATTTATCATATCCTTAGTTATCCTAATTTAAACTAATTTAGAGAGTTGGGACAAGTGGTAGAGTCGAAAAATTAAAAATATTCATTCATTATTTTAGAGACGCTATTAGACGTGCATTCCAAACATGGTACACAATAAATATAGAAAGTAATATAAATAAAAAATCTTAAAGGTCAGCTGTTATACCAATAAGATTTGAAGAAACTAGTGGAACGGCTGATATTAACATTGTAAGTAAGATGGATAAATTTTAAAAGAGGGGAAGCTCCTTCTTATCCCAAAACAAATTATCATTTTTAAGTTATTCCAAGTTTCAGTCAAAATTTCCATTCCGACTCACAAAAAGTCATAACCGGGTCGGGGGTGAGTGTTTCCAAGGTGCTGGGATATACTTGAAATTTTGACTAAAAGAAAACTGTTTTAATTTAAAAAGATTTTTGCTTCTGGAAGTCATGGAGATCCATGGCCTTTTGATGGGAGAGGTAAAAAGAATTACAAGTTCTGAAAATATATTTTTTTGTAGGAGGAGTTTTAGCTCACGCAACAATGCCAAAAGATGGAAAACTTCATTTTGATGTTTTTAATTAATTTGATTTATTTAAAAAAAATTTTAAGGAAAGCGAGAATTGGGCATTAGGACCAGAAGATGCTAATAAAATTGGAACGTTAGTTTTCAGAATTTAAGAAAAATCAGAATTTCTCTCATATGTACAATGTGTCCTCACAATTTTTCTGATTCTCCTCTTAGTACATTAGCCAAAATAATTTTTCTTTAATTTTCAGTAGTCGTTATACTGATCTCTACCCAGGTATGTAAACTAAAATCCTTTTATAGACTATCGTATTTCATATTCAATTCTCGAATCCAAAAGGGTTGGATAAGAAAGAGATTGCCCTTATTTCCTTTAAACTTTATAAAGAATATATTAGTGACTGTTCATGAAATTGGACACACTCTGGGACTTTCACATTCCAAAGTTGAAGATGCAATAATGGCACCATTTTATCAAGAAACTGTCGAAAACGGTGTTTATGTTATGCCTCGACTAAAGTATTTAATATAAAACATTCTGAAAAATTGTTAATAAAATTTTTGTTAAGAAGCGACGATATTCGAGCTATTCAAGCAATTTACGGTAAAGAGGAAAGAAGAAAATAATTTTTATCCCAATCATATTTTTGTCAGTTTCTCTCATTTTTAGGTTTAGGGAGAGGAGAAGAAAGTAATTTTGGAAGTAGAAGTCGTGTCCGGACAAAATATCGAATCGTTAAAATATGGAATAGGCTAAAAAAGGGTTAAAATCTCGAATCGGGTAAAAATGGGTTAAAATCGCGAATAGGCGAAAAAGGGGTTAAAATACCGAATCGTTAAAATATGGAATGGTTAAAATATCGAATAGGCTAAAAAAGGGTTAAAATATGGAATCGTTAAAATATGGAATGGTAAAAATGTCGACACGGCCAAAATCGATCAAAATGTCGAATTTTTTAAAAATGGCGCCAAAACTAGAATCCGGGCGTTACCGGGTGTTACCGATGGTATTTTTCGATATTCCGTGTCGGTAGTACGGTACGGAATCCGACCGATAAAATTTAAAAGCTGATCGGTATTTTTCGGTATTTCGTACCGTATACGGTATGGTCAAACTTTAGGTCTTAACTAAAAACTAATGCACACCACTCTAATTTTTCCATATCAGGATCGCGTTATGTTTTCCGGATCCGTACGATCATGCCGGATCGGATCCGGTCGATTATGCTTGATTTATCCGGTCCGGTTTTACTCGGTAAAATACAATGAACTCTGGCAGAAAAGATTGCGCCGGACTACGACATAAGAGACTTATCAATCAACTTATCATTAATAAGTTGATAAAATCATCTACAATCAACGTATGGCACTCATCTGACCCTTTTTTAAAAGAATTCGACATTTTGACAGATTTTGGCCGTGTCGACATTTTTACCATTCCATATTTTAACGATTCCATATTTTAACCCTTTTTTACCCGATTCGATATTTTAACGTTTCCATATTTTAACGATTCGGTATTTTAACCCCTTTTTAGCCTATTCGCGATTTTAACCATTCCATATTTTAACGATTCCATATTTTGTACCGGAGCCGTAGAAGTAGAGGAAGGAATGGAGGAAGTAATTCTGATAATTGGGATTGGCCATTCTCTCCGAGAGAGTCCTCATCAAATAAAGGAAGAGAAGACAGATTTCTGGATAGAATATTTAGTAGATGGTTAGGATAGAATAAAATTTAAAATTAAAACGGAACCTCAATTAAAAGATTAATTTCCAACACAAAATATTGTAATTTTTATTTAAAAAAAATGCGAGACTCTAATGACTTCTTACCAAAATTTTATTGGGTGTTTTGTAATATATTTAATTAATTGATATTTTGTATTTTTCTTGGCAGGAAAGATTTCGAAATGGAAACATTTGAAATGGAAGAAACGAATTGATTTTTTCTTTAAGTCTACTTTTTTTTATTTCTTTTGCTTACACTTGCTTTCTTTTATTCCGTGTTTTTATTTATTTTAGTTTTGTTTACACTTAGTATTGTTTCATTAAAGTATTTTGGATATTTAATAATTGCTTAATGGGAAAATTAAAAGACGAAATAACATCAACTTCTGGATCGCCAGTCAAAGGTCATCAATCTACAAGCCAAGCTGAGGTTATCTTTTTCTTAAGTTTTTCTTAAGGAAAATGACCCTTTTACTCTGCCCCATTACCTCCTTCTTCCCCACAGTGGGTATGTCTTCTATCAGATCTTTACTAAATAAGAACCTTACGGATTCTATCTTAACTTTTTAAAGACATTTTTTAGTCACTTCAAAAAGCAAAAAAGAGGAAACACGAAGAAGAATCTTGCCAGAACAACGGCGATCATAAAGATGAAAGTATTGTTCTCGAAACTCCTCATGCATCATTTTCTGAAGTTACTACTGCAAGGATAGATTCTGTTGAAAATACGGTTATTTTTAAATTTAAAACAAAATTGTTTAATATATATTCAGTCTCACCAAAAGAAAAAGAAGAAAAAGAAACGAATTTTGGACGATTCAATGACTGATGGTGGCGATGCTAGTTTTGTTGGAGCTTCTACTAATAACAACAATTTAATCCCTTCTACAAGTCAAATAAAGGAACCAAAAGCGGCCGACTATTCACATTCTGAAGAAGATGAAGTTGATTTGGAAAAAATGCATGAACGTGATGGTTCTATAACTTCAAATACTCCGGCAGTTAATGTTATGCCGAAGGATATGTATAGCTTTTGCAAGGTTATTTTTAATAATTAAAGAGATTTTTTGGGTACTTATTTAGTTTCCCACCCCCAGTCAATTTTTTTGGAAAATATGTAAAAATGGTCAGTCTGAACAACAATTGTAGAACCGATCGAGCTGTGTCGAATGACACCAAAATCGACAAAATCCGACTTGATTTGACCGAGATACAGACCCCTGAAAATTGAACAACCACAGGGGCGAAAAACCAAAAGGACGAAAAAGTATACAAATGATAGCTTATTTGAAAGAGCTCGTCGAGATGATCGAATAACACCGAAATTAACGTAATCGGACGAGTTTTGACAAAGTTATGACATTATTTAGACCTACCGGAGTCGGCAACCTTATGTCATAACTTTGTCAAATCAAGTCGGATTTCGTTGATTTTGGTCTCATTCGACTCAGCTCGACAAGCTCTTTCGAATGAGCTATCATTTATTTAATTTTTTTCATTTCAAAAAATTGCCCCTGTGGTTGTTCAATTTTCAGGGGTCTGTATCTCGGTCAAATCAAGTCGGATTTTGTCGATTTTGGTGTCATTCGACACAGCTCGATCGGTTCTACAATTGTTGTTCAGACTGACCATTTTTACATATTTTCCAAAAAAATTGACTGGGGGTGGGAAACTAAATAAGTACCATTTTTTGGAGGTTTATTAAGTGAAATAGGTGAACGTTTATATATTTTAAAGAAAATTACTTTTGTGTTAAAAGCGTTTAGTTTCCGACTTTTAATTTGTTTTTAAATTTTATTTTTGTTTTTTTCAGTATCTTTTGGATCTGGATGAGCAGAAAACCTTACATTTGACTGGTAGAAAAGCCAATGTTAAATTTAATACGCTTTTACGAGATGTCCCAAATGTTGATCCTTCTTACGATTTAGCGTAATTATTTCATTTTCAAGACCTCTTTAAATTTTTTTAGTCAATTACAAGCTTGTTTTGTTCAATTTTATCGTTGGGCAACATTAATGTCAGAAGTTCCTATGGCTGAAGCACTTAAAAAAGTTATGGATTTTGTTCAAACTGATCATATTCTTCAACGTTATCCAGAATTTCCAAAATTAAAATCTCTTTGGCATATTTTTATAAATAAATGTGGAGTGGATCAGGCACAATTATTTGGAAAAAATAACAATTTGAGGGATACTTTTAGAGATAAAGATGTTTGTTTTTTTCGAATAAATGAAAGTTGCGGACAGACATTTGCGGACACTTAATATCTTACATAAAACCTTTTTTTTGATTCAATAAGTAAATGTTTTGTCCACAAATGTCATCCCTCAATTCTGATAAAAAAATTTATTTTTAGAATAAAAAAGTTATTGAAGCTGAAGAGGAATTTAAACAAAGAAAACATGATGTAATCGTGGCTTGTAAGGATTTTCTTGAAAAATACAAGAATAGTTTGTTTGAACCTCAAATTACTAGCATTCAAAAGAAGGTATTCAAATTGGAGAAGGAAATGGCGGTTTGTTTAAATTCTATCTTAAAATGTTTTGGGAATACGTCAGGTGCAAAAATCCCGAAAATTTGGGCTGTGGAAAGTTGGGCTCCAACTTTTCTGAATTTTTGACTAAAAAATTTTAGGCATGGGAAGACATGGGGGATTGTTGTTTTAGGCACGGTGAATTGTTGGCGTTGGGGTGAATTTCGTTATTTAGTCAAAAAAAATCTCTGCCAAAAAATAAACATAAAAAATCTTGGAGCTTACAAAAAACACCAAAAACTCATGGGCGAAACAATTTTTTAGTTTCGAAAAGATTTTTTCCTATTTTTCAGTTAGACAATCAAGTCAAAGGTAGAACTGAAAGGAAACAGAAAAAGCCAAAAGCAACAGCATTTGATTTATTTAAGAAAACGAAGGAAGGAAAGTAAGAAATTTATTTAAAAAAGTATTTTTAATTTTTTCAAAAATAAATTTTTAGATATCTAAATTTGCCAGAAGAAGAGCGTGAGAGAAAACTTTTGCGTCAATTTGATAAATTGGATCCAGTGCAGCGAAATATTTACGAAACAATTGCAGAAAAGATTTGATTTTTTGATTATTTCTCGATTTTAATCTCATTTTGAATATTTTAAATAATTATATAAATCCACAAAAATATTGTCTTCTCAATCTCTTATTTTTTGTTAAATAGTTATAAATCCTTTACTTATTTGAGCAATTCACCAAAAATAGAACTTCTAAAAAATTTTTAACTGCTCTGATAATAAAAATCATCTACTAAATAAAAACCTTTATTTCAAGATGTAAATTTATTATATGTATGGTGCTATAAGGTAGAAAATTAAAATATTGAGGGTACCTATACCAGTCACCAATTGGGGAAATAACCAAACAAATTAATTTTAGAAATTAAGTAAACTTTAAGTAGGGATCAGGGGTGAAATTTTGGCCTTGGTTTTCAGGATTGCCTTTTGCGCTCAACTCTGGTAGGGCTAGTTAATAAAACTTTAAATCATTTTTGGTTATTGACCCAAGTCAAAAATTATTACAAAAATGAATGACTGGTAGTTTATAATGTGAAAATAAAAATACAATCTTTAAACAAATGGCGGTTTGCTTGGAATTTTATTCTTATTGGAATACGAATAAGTACATAACCGGTTGTGAAAAAATTTATGCTACGAGTCGAAGCAGTAAAAGACTGAATTTTTTTGTCCCATCCCTCGTATCCAATAATTATTTCACCAAACAAACCACCATTTCTTTTTCCTAAACAAAATGAAAAATGAGGTTGATAATATCGGGTAAAATAAAAATACGGATAAAACATTTAAAGTCTGAAAAATCTTCCAAAACATCTATTTTAATATTTTTGTTAATTTCACCAAAATGACCTATATAATGATGGTGTAGAGTCTGGAGTTGGTTGTTGTTGCTTTATTATTGTTCCATGCCAAGGTAAAAGGTCACGATTAACAGCTAAAAAGAATTTTTTGAAATTAAATTAATTTTAGTTAAAATATATACTAAAGTTGTCTTGTTGTCGATTGGAAGTCCCCGGTTGTTGATTCATAGCTAATCGATTAATAGGAACTGGTTGTTGACGTGTTTGTTGGGCAGCTTTTTGTCGAAGCATTGATTCATCTACAAAAATTTTTTGATGAAAATAAACTAGTCTAAAATTAATTTAGATTAAACTAGACCTTCATTTTTGGTTTTCTAATTAAAGGTCAGGGAATGGGAGCAAAAACATGGAAAACGAATGTTTAGATGATTTTACAAAAAATCGGAAAAAATGAGAAATAAAAAGAAAATTAATTTTTCGGCTAAAAATTGAATTCTAAGTTCAACCCCTAAATTCCTTTTAAAAAATATTCCAAAGAAGTCCAAGTTAGATAAATTCCTCAGAATTTCTCAAAATTTCATAAAATAATTTTAAAAAATATTAAAAAAATTCAAACTTTGCAAAGAACGATTTATCATCTCTTTATTAGATTGATTGTGAGAATGAAAGTTTTCATGTACTCTAATTCCAGAACTTCTCCAAGTATTGCTTGAAGATTGAATATCAGAAGGGTTTCTTTGTAAAGAATTATTTCCATTAAATAATCTCATATTTTGTTGATTTGTTTGTTGTAGTTGATGTAAATTTATTTGTTTTTGTTGTTGCTTTTTTGCTTTAGTTTTTTGTTTTGGTGCCAAAGAAGAAATTGGTTTAGCAGGCATACGAGGAATTGTTGTTGTTGTACCTGGCATTTTAGGTTGTGGTTGCTGAAAATTAGAAAATTAAAGGATTTTGTTCGAGATCTCGTCTCGAACCGGTCTCTAGTTGTTATATAAGGAAGGTTCGGGCCTCGCGTATTTTTGGCCCAAAAATGATGGAAAACGTTTCCTTTAATCTTAAGGAATTTTTTTAAACAAACTTTCCAATTAAATTCATTTTATTCCCTTCTTTTTTCTTTAAAATTTTTAAAAATAAAAACAAACATTCATTTGTCGATTGCTACCATCTAAAGAATCAGCCAAATCCAAAACAGCCTTCCAACCCCTAGCAACTTCAAATGTTGTTTTTCTTATTTTTTCTGGCGGAGGAACAGCAGAATTGTCTTTTTGAGTTTGTTTAGTTGGAGAATTATTTTTAGTTGCAGATTTATTAATTTCAGAATTGTTGTTAATATTTATTGAAGGAGATCTATCAACCTCTAAAAATTGAAAAAAAAATTATAAAATTTATTTAAAATTAAATTATTAATTCTGGTAAATAATTCCTTATTTTGTTTTTATTTAAAAACTTACTTATTAATTCATACTTTTCCCGTATATCAACAAAAACTAAATGTCAACAACCCCAAGTTTTTGAAGAAAATCCCAATTTTTAATTATTTTCCCCAAAAATCATTTTCAATAAAACCTTCAGGAGGAGTCAAAGCACTCGATTCAGGCAAAGATTGACACGAAATAGAAGAAGCCCTTCCATTCCTTTCATTTTCCAATGCTTTTTGATATTCTCTCAATTTGTCACAATAAGCTCTTTTTAAATTATTTGCTTTTTCCAATTCTTTCTTTGCCAATAATTCTTTTTTATTAAATTCTTCTTTGTCTTTTTTTACTTTTTCAGCAAATATTACATTAATTCTTGCTCTTTCTTCAAGTTCTTGTTCTTTCTTAAAAATATTTTTCATTAATTTTTATTTGGAATTATTTTTAGAATTTATTATTATTTAGAAGAAAAAGAGTAATATAGGTATATGTTTGAAACGGAAAAAGAAAAAATATTTGTCATCATTTTCATTCCGTAATTTTTAAAATCAACAGAACAAAAAAAATAAAAAATTAATATCTGACAAGAGAAAAAAAACCTTTTGTAACCTAAAAGATGAAAAGAGTCCCTACAATTTTCTCTGCAAAAATCAGGAAAAAAAGATGAGGGTAGGGCCGTACCAGGGGTAGGGGCCCCAGAAATGGGGAAAAGGAAAAATTTTGAGAGGGAATTGAGATAGTTAATTTTTTCCGTTTGCAGTCCCCAAAATTTTCGCCTGCAACGCTAAAAATCAAAATCAAATTACGGGCCTGGATGAAAGTATCTAAATTCGAGGAAAACAAAAAATATCCCCTACCCCAAAATAACTTTCAAATTTTAATTAAAATTACCATTGCAATTTTATTCTTCAAATCAGCAATTTGGTCAGTTAAATTATTTTGTACTCTTTGTTTAATCTCACAGTTTGCACATCTCTGATTTGTTGCTTTAAAATAAATTAAAATTTTAATTAAAAATTTAAAACAAACTCAAATAAAGCTTGTCCTGTAATTTTTGTTCAGTTTCTTTACTTTCTTCTCTAGCATTAAAAGCCTCCTTTCTGGCTACTTCTAAAAGTCGACTTTGAACTTGGAACGCGTTCAGAACATTTTGGAGTTGGAAATTAATTTCGTCTTTTTCTGTCTGAAAATTAAAAAAATATATAAAAAATATTTTGAATTTATAAAATTCCTCAAAAATTTTTAAACACAATTTTAAGCAAACAAAAATTTATAAAAATTATTAACCTTAAGCTTTGTTAATTTAGCCTCCTTTGCTTTAATTTTATTAAGCGATTTTTGTTGTTCTGTTTCAAAGTGAGCATAATACTGAAAAAGATTTTTAAATTTATTACAAATTTAATAATTTTTAGAAATTTAAAAAAAAATTGAAAATATTATGGGACTTCTCAAAATTTCAATAGAATTACAAAAATTAATGTAAATTTAGAAAACATAAAACTAAAAATAACCCTAAATCCAGAAAACTTAAATATTTCTTCGTACAAGGCAAACGAGCAGGGATCGCACCGACAGATAACCAAATTCCCTATTTTCGTGAATGATAACGAGGTCTTGACAAGTTGCCCCACACTAATATGACAAGAGGGAAACAGAAAGAATAAAACTCCAAAAAATTAAATTAACCTTTTTAATTTGTTCATTTAATTGTTTTTTCGCATTATTTTGGTCTAAATTCAAAGCAGTCAAATTATCCAATAAATTCGTTTTATTAGCGTCATTTTCAGTTCTAAAAATTTTTAATTTTGATAATTAAATTTAAAAAAAAACTTGTAAATTCGAAGTTTGTCCAAAATTAAAGAAAATTTCAAATTCATTTTTCCAAGTCGATCTTTCAGTTCAAAATTTTCTTTACTTAATTTTTTGACGTGTGAAGACAGAATTATTTGACGTCGTATTGATTCTTCTGGAGTCTGCTCCTTTGGACTTAAATTTAAATTAATAACATCTTTATCGACGTAAATGTATTGGAGAAAATCAAGGTAATATTGAACCTGACAGACCCCATTTTTTCTTACCCAAGTTTCCTCGTAAATATTTACAGAATGGTCAAACTTCTTCCTTCAATTTTCCTTAATTCCATCCAAGGGGAAATAAAAATAAATTTGTTTCGATTGTTTGGAGGTAAAATATAGAAGGGCAATTGGGATGGAAGGAAAAGGTCTGACCATTCTGTAGATACATAGGAAAGAACTTAGGGAGGAAGAAATGGGGTATGTCAGGTTCAATATTACCAAAATCACTTTCTTAAAATCGGAAAGCTTAAAAAACAATTCAAGATATTCGTGACAGCGAAAATTTGATTGAAAACCGATTTTAAATTTCTTAACCTAATTGTGATTTAATTAGAAAAAAAGTCTTACTCTGTCCCATGTTTTTGTAAATCATTTAAAAGTTGATTTGATAATTTTAGTAAAGCATCATCTTCAGTTTGTACAAATTGTTCATTAGTTGTTTTTTTGCATCTGCTGTAAGTACGTTTAATTTTTGGCGGCATTTTGTACCAAAAATGCTAAAAATATTGTTTTTAAGAGTTATAAGGAAAAATCAAATTAAATAGGTATACATATGATGATTAAAAAATAGCTAGGCCTAATTGCACTTTCAGGGCTATTTTAGATTTAGACAATCAATATGTCAATCAAAGGGTAAGATCTCGATGAGGTAGCCGAATGGCATAAGAATTAGTTCGCGGAAGCAACTTTGGGCTCGAAATGGTTAAAAACCATAGGGGAGGGTCAAACATTTTTGGTGATCGAATTTGGTACTACTGAAGAAAAGGGTGCTTTTTCTGCGGACTTATTTTGCGGACTTTTCCTTTCCTTTACATGTTTTACTTGTAGCAACTAACTGTCAACGGCCCTCCCCCCATTATTTTTCTTACCTAAGATTGTACACAATGGTCAGATTTTCTTCTTTCTCTTTTCCTCTATTTGCCGTGTGGCATATTCAAACAAAAGACATTGATACAGAGAAGATGAATTTTATTTTTTTCATTTCTGTTTAAATGTTTTGCTTATAGCAACTAACAGTCAACGGATTATTTTTTATGCCGGTCTGAAAAATGTCGTTCACAAATAATTTAAACATTATAAACGAAAAAAATGTTACAATCAATAAAAAATTTTACTTTAACTAAATTGTATGATAAAATTAAATTACCCAATGATGAATTTCAACAATGGATCACTGATCTCGGAATGCTTCATAGAAAAAGAACATGTAATTGTGGAAAAGAAATGCGTAAAGAAAAGCGTGGACAAAATGGAAGATGGATATGTAAGAAATCAGTATGCAGTATCCTATGGCAAAAATTGAAAAGACGACATAAAACTGAATTTGGTACTGTTGAAACAACGTTTGAAAGTTATATGAATGAGTTTGTATGGAAACAGAAATTTGGAGGAGATGACTGTTTTTTTCATTTAATTTCACAAATAACAAATAATCAAAAATATTTGTGCGAATAAAAATTAATCCTTTGACAGTTAGTTTGCTACAAGCTAAAACATTATCTTTTAAAAAAAAGGGAAAAAGAAGGAAAGGAAAAGTCCGCAAAATAAGTCCGCAGAAAAAGCACCCTTTTCTTCAGTAGTACCTCGAATTTTTGTTTTGTTGAATCGAAGGCGTGGCGCGAACCTTGCGGACCCGAAATTTGAGATTCCAGGCCCCACCCGTTACGGCCAAAACTCGCTGAGGGGAACTCATGTAAATGGATGACCGACTAGTCATAACTTTTGTCCAATAAAGTCAGATTTCGTTGATTTGGTGTCGGTCAACTCCTCTTTCGAATGACATATTGTCTGTCCAAATCTGACATGAGTCCGGGACAAAAAATAAGAATAAAAAGATCTCGACTCAAATAGACACGAAGAAAAAACAATTCGATTCTTTCATTTCAATTTTCCTTTTCGAAATGTTTTATGCGGAAATACGAAATATCAATTAATTAAATATATTTGAAAACACCAATTCAGACCTTAATAAATAAGAGAAAACCCGGCTGAACTTCCAAAAAAATTTCTGACTAAAAAATGGAGGATTTTTGAATGTATTGTAAAAACGAAATTTAAATTTAAAAATTAAGCTATGGAACAAGCTTTAAATTATCAACAAATAAAAAAGTTCCTCATTTAAAACGGGGCTGCGTCGATGACTGCTCGGTGGAGAAACAAATACTGGAAATACCCTTTTCCCCGAGACTTACTTGAAGATCATTTGAATTGCCCGCTCTCGTTTGTCCCGCACAGCCCGTAAGACGGAAGACATTTGGACGAAGTGGTTGCTCTGGATCAGTCGTTTGATGGCGATCTCGATGGCTGCAGACGCGCCGTCGAAAAACTGCGCGTCTGAGTTTACTGAAGGAGCACATTATGATCTGGCCATCCGTCGAACTGTAGTGTATTACCTATAAATGCAAAAAAATTTTGTTTTACTAAGCCAATTGCTTACAGCCATCGGACATGTGATGCGTGAATGTAGGCGTGCTCGCCAGCTGTCCTTAAAACAACACGCGAACTGTCCAGCAACTGAATATTCCTATAGCGATTGAGTCCGGACTCAGCTCCCATGAAGGACGTGTAGTCCCGCCTGGTCGCCTGTACTGCCGGAGATCCTCTATGAACTGTCGACGAACCTCCTCAGCACTGGGTTAGCGGGTGTTGCTGTAGTTCCAGCTGAAAGAGATCTTTAAAATATTTTTATCTCCTTTCTTTAAATACAAAGTTATTAAAATTACAGTTATTTTTTATTTTGCTCATTTTTAGCTTCCTTAAAATTATTCTTCCCCATATTTTTATCATAAATTTTATTCTTTGTGGGTAAATATGCTTTAAAATTTATTAGACAAGTCACACCTTTCCTTCTCACCTTTAATTTTGGATTAGTCGCTTCTATTTTCTAATGACATTTACGCAATGCCACGGGGGGAAGACGTCCTTCCTCAATTTTTTTTTGTTTGTTTTCGTTGTATATTAAACCTGCTTTTTGATGGTTTTGTTTTTGCGATTTTGGCTGAGACCTACTTTAAATAAATAAATATATATTGTGTAACCTCTTAAATAATTTTATATTAATTATCTTCTCCTCTCTCCTTTTATAGACTCTTCTTCTTTTAATTTCTTCTTTGTTTAGAAAAAAAGCTTTTCAGATTTGAAGATGATCCAATTCCAAATAAAGGATAAGGGGAAAGAAAAAATAAAAGGAGAGGAAATTGTTGCGCAATCTTTTCTTAATTATAGCTAGTATTTTATTTTTGTTGTTATTATTCACTTCAATTATCACGCCTCTCAAATATAAGAACTACTAAATATGTTTTTCATTCTAGTTATTTTGATTTGTTTTTATTCTGTTCCAATTCAACATATCTTTATGTTATAAATAGATCAAATTGAGATTCTTCCTTGGTTATAAATTCGCAACAAATATAAGTCAAATTCCTTATATTCAAAAAAATCCTAAAATAGCCTTTATAGGGTTGGGAGCCCGATCCGGCCGGTCCGAAAGACGAGTCGGGCATTGAATTTTGGCCCCGGTCGGGCCGGCCCGATAAAAATGACTCGAACGTTGGCCCGACTCGAAACCCTCAACCCTAATCCTTTACTCTTCCTCTGATTGAGAGCAGGCTAACGTACAATCTCCCAAACGTTCTGATCATTCCCGAATTCCTTTAGTCGAAGAAATTGAAAAAAATTCTTGATAGATTAAATTTCTCTTTAAAAAATATTTTTTAAAGATTTTAATTAAATGTTAACAATTTTAAATAAAATAAGTTTGGGAAGATGGTGGCAACAACGACATACAGGGCACATATTGTCTAATTCTTCAACGCCAAAAATTTTCTGGAATAAAAAGTGAATAAATTAAAACTAAAAGTATTAGACCAAAAAATTAAATCAAAAAACTTAAGTTTTTTCAATTTTCTCCAAAATATTAGCAAAATAGTGTTATCTTTATGCAGTATTTACTCGATAATTATCACGATTTTGCTTAAAAATTAAAAAATTTTCCTTCAAATATTCCCTCTCTTTCAAACAATTTAAAGTATGTGATCAAATTCTCAATTAAATTTAACCCTAATTTTTTTCCTTTCTAGTAAAAATAAAAAGTAGGTTAGAAGGTCATTCTAAAATTGTGTCATCCAAATTTGAGAGAATGTAAAAGAAAAGGATAATTTAAAATTTAAATTTCTTTCTAGTATTTTTCTTCATTCCTTTTTCTTCTTGATTTTATTGCTGGATATACTTGAAAGGACAGAATCTTTAATTAGTCAAGAAGATGAGGGATATCCTGCAGTTTTGGAGGATGATGAACGAAGGATAATAAATACAAATAACGTAAGTTTCGTCCAATACTTGTTTTAATAAATACTAAAGCCCGGAATTTTGACTGGACCACCTATCGGAATACCAAAAAATACCGTTGCTAGTGTGGGCTCCAATAAAGGGCTTTAATAAAGATATCGGTAAACATGGGATAGAAAATTTATAAAAAAAGTACCTTTATTTTCCTATAAAAAATATAAGATGACCTTGTCTCACAAACATTCATTTACTAAAAAAAATAATTTTTTTTCTCAGTATAATCACCCCCATCACCACCACAATTATCATCATCACCATCATCGCGATATTTTAAATAAACATTCCCCCATTATTTTTCAACAAAATCATAACAATTACAAACAAAAATATCATCACAAAAAGAATCACAAAAGAAGAAGTCTACATTTACTACAAAAACAAACAGAAAGAAAAAGAGGGGAGGAGGAAAGTGTAGAAATTCCTTCAGCAAGAAGACCAAGGCGTTTATTTATTAAAAAACCTTTTTGGCCTTGGCCTTAGAAAATAACTGAAAATTAAAATGTTTGTATTTATTCTAATAGTGTGGCTGGCAAAGAAATAAGGACGAGTCCTTCCATTATTCCAAGAAAAATAGCCGTTTGAACGGAAACCCCAACCAAACAAAAAATGGAAATTCCAAAAATTATGGTGTAAAACAAGAGAAAAAAACAAGGGAATACACCTTCTCTTTGACAATAAAGTGTGGAGGGTTATAAGATTTTCTATTAGAATAAATACGAACATATATTTATAATTTATGAATCAACAAGTCACAACCGATTTAACGGTCCACTCTATTCCTAAAAGAGATTTTCTATTTAAACTAAAAAAAGATTTTCTTATCAAAAAAATATACACTTTTAAATATAAAATATGTAGCAACCCAAAATTAGAAATGAATTTTTACGGAAATTCCCAAAATATTTTTTAAATTGTTGATTCAACCCATAAATTTTTATATTTTTTATTATTTATTTCCCCTATTCCTCTCACCCAGAATCATACTAATTATTTTTTTGTTTTTTTAAAGATCTCTCATTTTTAATAAATTTATTATTTTATTTACTTTTTAACTAATTAATTTACTTACATTAAATTTAATTATTTGAATATAAAATTTTTTCATTTAAATCACTATTAAAAAAATCAAAAATTAACGGTTCGTCCAAATGATTTTCAAAATCTGCCAAATTTTTGTGTAATTTATTTTGAACAGCTAAAGAAGCTAAAGAAACTGTTTCGTCTGAATTTTCAACAAAATAATTAATTTCTTTCCATTTTTGAGAACTTTTTTTTGGAAAAAAATAATTTTTTAAATAAACATTATTAAAAAAAACCTTTCTTGACAATAAGCTCGAAGACAAGGAGAGACTGCATTTAATGAAAGTTTGGAATTTTCTAATTGTAAAATTATTGGATTTTGGAGTTTATCTGAAGCTATTTTCATCCATTGTTCGTCAAAACTTAAAAAAATAATTTTAAATAATTGGTGGGAAAAAAGTAAAAATTAGTTTTTAAAATAAAGATTTTAAAAATAAAAAAACATTAATAATTTTTAAAATATTATTTTAGAAAAATAATTTGTTATATTTTCCTCTTTAATTAAAAACGAGGGAGACTCGATTCCATAATACTAAAAACCTGATCAGCTACAACTTTTCGATTTTTGGGGCCAAAAAAGGGACAGAAAAAACAGGGCCAAAAAAGCAAAAAATTGGCAAAAGGTTACCAACCCTGCTCTACACGATGGTGTAAAAAATTACGAAATTTTTTGTACCAGTTCTGAACATTTCCTAGCAAGATTTTACTAAATTATTTGAAATTTTGGCCTAGTACTCCAGAACTCTATAATCTCCCTCTAATTCCCAAAACCATCAAAAAACATTAAAAAAACAAACCTATTATTCATAAAAACATTATTAGCATAATAAAGCCCAACAATTTCCAAATGCCTTTCACGGCAATAAACATCCAAATGAATAAACAAAATTTCTATAGGAGGCACAACCAATGCAGAATGCAATGCTGGAATAACATCCAAAACTTCTATAAAACCTTCAGAATTATTTTTACCAAGCAAAACACCTCTAAAAAATTAAAAAAAATTTTAATTCTAAAATAAAAATTTTTTCTTACTTAATTTGACAATGTGGATATTTAAATGCATGCAAAATAATTTTACAATAAGAAATTGAAGAAATATTTATTTTTTCCATTTTTCTAAAAATTCTAAAAAAATTATTGTTAAATTATAAATAAAAATTTAAGAAAATAATTATAAGGATTTTTAACATTATTTAAAGAAAAAATTTTTTTTTCAAAATATTAAATTTATTTTTCTATGAGATCACAAGCAAAACAAATTTTTCCAAAAAAATTTTTTTTCAAAAAAAATTTCCTATTCAGTCCCAGCATGATTTAAATAATGATAAGCCTTAAAATTTCCAATTCTTTGCCCATTATCATAATGAAAAGCAGTAAAACAGGTTGAACAGAAAAATGCCGGAGAATTTGGCAAACGATCACTTTCAGTAACTACAAAACTTGAAATTTCGTCGCTACAAGCACAACAAAGTTTTTGGGTTTTGATGTCAAAAAGACGAATTGGGTAATCTTCGATTCGTTGAACATCTCCAGGAAGTAATAAACGCAAATCGGTGAATATAATCCTTTTGGGAAAATTATTTATAAATTTTAATAAAAATTTCTTATAATTTAACCAAAATATGTGGGGTTAGGTTAAACATCTTAATTTAATTTAAGATAGGATTGTTCACTACTACATATTTATTAACCAGTACCCTCCTCACCCCCTGGCTTTCTGTTAATCCGAATTTTAAAAACACTGGTTTTCATTTTGAAATCTATTCTAATTAAATACATGCTTCTGAGGGAATAAAAAAATTCATTGTTAAAAAATTTCAGGGTTAAAACAGGCCGCGAAAAATCCTATTTCCCCAAGAAAACATCAAGAAACGATCTCTTAAATATATTTTAATAAGCCTCCAAAAACTTACAAATGCTCACAAAATCCTTGATGAACATAAACATAAGGTTGACCCAGTCTCAATTTAAAATCAATAATTTTAACTCCAGCCATGTCTTTCACATAAAATTCTCCAAAATCTTTTTTCTTTCTTTTCATAAATTCTCTTATTGGCCTTAAAATAATTTTTAAAAAATTTAATTAAAAAAATAAATACTCGCTAATATCAATAGAATTTGCTCTCCTTTTGTCAACATAAAATGTGTCGTGGACAAAAATAAAACTTGAAGGGAATTTGTGCTAAAAATTGAGGAAATTATAAAAAAAATTAACAAAATATACATCAAAATAACATTCAGGATCAGGCGGAACAATTTCAAAATCCTCATAATTCGACCAAAAATCGGAAGCACAAAATATTTTCTCACGAAGTTTGACAAGTGGCATATCTCCACGGACTAGAAATTTAACTTCTGTTCGATTCTAAAAAAATTTTTTTAATTTTTAAAAACATTAAAAAAACTCAACCTTGAGCGAATCCTGTATTTCTGGAGTGCGATTGTAAGGCTTTAGTAATTGAACAGTAAGGACAATGTCTTTATCACAAGTGGAATTGGGAGGAGTGTAATACCGCCTTAACTCCTAAAAACAAATTTTGGTAAATTATTAAAAGACAAAGTAAAATTGAAGTTAATACACCTCCTCTTTTTTCCTTCCTCAAATTATTAAAAATGGTCAGATTTTGCTTCCTTCCTCAACTTATTCTGGACGTTCACATGAATAAAAGGTTTATAAAGATGTGACTCTTTCTTCATTTTTTATACATTGTCAAACTTAAAACTAGTAATACTTATTGACTAGCCATAAGGATATAGTGTAGCTGAGGAAAGAAGCAAAGTCCGACAATTTCTAAAACATTGAGGATGGATAAGAGGGGGGGGGGAATGAACTTTAATTTTAACACAAAGAAACCTGTTCTCGATATTTAAAATATTTTCCATTCCTCACAATAGCATTCTTTGTGGCACTAGTTTTATTTGTCCGTCGAATATCATGGAGAACTCTTAACAAAAAATTTACAAAAAAAAAGGTTAAAATACTTGTGTGTCATAAGTTGGCTGTCTTTTGGAGGAAAAGTTATTTCATATTCATCCATAGGGCTATCATCCAAAATTTGAGTTAAAAATCCACTAAAAGAGAAAAATTACAAAATTTTAGAAATTAAAAAACAAACTCAGCAGTTTCAATGACAGAATTTGATTCTTCATTATTTAATCCACGTGCTGCCAAAAACTGACGAAAAATATCACGAGAATCATGACTTTCGCTTGAACCAAAAAAATTTCGCAAACGATCACTGCGAAAAGTTGCTTCAGCCAAAAACTTTTGGAGGTCAATTATGGGAGAAATAAAATGTTTTTCATCACTTTTAAATAAATTATCCAGCGACATTAAATTTCCAAATTTACTTAAAAAAAAGTTGAAAAATTAATAAATTAAACAAAAATCGGTAATTCCGAGGGCTCTGCTGCAATTTATCCTGTCTGTTCCGTGAGTTGGAATTTTTCGAGTTAGCTCCCACCCAACAAGTCTCCCACCAAGTCGTACTATTTTAATTGTTTACGTTGACCATTTTGAGCCTTTTTATCTCGACTCAGAATAAATGTTTCATTGGACTCATAAACTGTGATTGGACTCATAAACGCTCCATCTTATAGCCTGGCCCCCCCCCCTTTTTCCTTCCCTAAGATTTTACTTGAATATGCCACAGGGCAAATAGGAAAAAGAGGAAGATATGACCATTATTTACAATCTTAGGGAAGGAAGAAGGGAAAATAGGCCATCGTCCGCTTGTAAAAAACAATTTATTAGTAATGTTTGTTTTTTCTGTCTTCATTCTTATATTTTTTGATTTTTGTAATTGATTTTTTGAAGTATGTTTTGGAAAGTCCTACTATTTTAATTTTGGTTCAACAAACGTTCCTTCTTCTTTTTCTTTAACAAAACTTATATTTTTCTAGTTTTAGATTAAAGATTAAGTAATTTATTCTCTATATACAATGGCATCATCTCCAGACTATATTGATACAAAGTTTATTTTTAAATTGTTTATTTGTAAATATTACTTTAAGAAACTTCGATAAAGATTACACGCCGCAAATGATTGCTGAGGAGCTCAAGCTTGGTGATAAATTTGTTGAGTGGTTGTCCAAAGAAAAGTTTTCGGAAGAAAGCTCACTTCTCGTTTTGGATTATGTTGGCATTGACCTCCAAAACCAGGATGCTATTAAGAATGCTTTGGTTGGTTAATCTTTAATAAACTAGGGTTCTGGGATTACTTGCCAAAACTAGGCAAAAATTTTGGGTTGCTGAAACAGTTACAGAATTGAAAACTTTTCGCTATTTTAGTGTATTTTCGTGAAAATTTTTCTACATTCGGGATTAGTTTATTTCTCACTAATTTTTTAGATCGCAAACAAAGCGGAGGCGACTGTATTTGACACCATCTTCAAATTCAAAAACTCGCGTGAGCTTCGTGATGCTAAGCGTGGGGTGCAAGCTACCGTGCCTTGGGCGTTTTACAATTCAACTGCTCTGGAAAAATCCTATCGAGGTGACAACGGAGAATTGATTGTCTTTACTTCTGCGCCAACTATCCTTACATCAGTGGTTTTGTTCTTCGACTATAAAATTGAAGTCTTGAGTATGCAACCATCCGCATTTTTTGAAGCGTAACTTTATAATTTTGACATGTATTAAGTTCTCATAAAATTTATATTAAATAAAATGATTTTCATTAATTCTATTGTTAAACATTTTAAATATTTTTTACTAAATGCGAAATTTATTCATTCTAACATAGGATTTATTTATTCTAACCCCCCCCCCCCTCCCCAAAATAGGGAAAAGGAAAAAATTTGGGGACAGCGGCGCAAAAATTCTATGCTCATTTGGAACTTAAAAAATGGCAAGCAATAGATGGCAAGCAATTTGTTCTTAAATATTTGATACTTCTTACTTATTTTAGGCTTAATTTTTTGTCTTTTTACTTAAAAAATAAGCGTAAATTAACTAATTTTTAGTTATAAAAATGTAAAGCAATTTATTAACACAATATTTTTAAAGCACTTTTTTCTTTTTTAATTAACTTCATCATAGAAAATCCGAGCCAAACAAAATCGGCAAAAAAAGGCAAATATAGAACACAAAATTTGTAGAATAATAAATTTATTTGTTAATTCCCATTCAAATTGAGGTCCATTGAATTTTAATAACAAGTTGAGAATTGTTAAGTTATTCATTGACACCCAACTAAATTTAAGGAATTTAAAAAGGAATAAATTACGTCTTGGCTCCGAGAACCTGTTCTAATAACCGTCGAAATTTTAAAGCAGCCAGAACAAAAATAATGGTATGGTCAAAAAAATTAGAACCGAGGAACCATTCGATTTTTGTACCCAGGACATCTCCAGAATTAACAATAAGCTAATTTTGTCAAAATCCCAAAGGAAAAGTTTTGTCATTGACAATTTGTTATTAAAAAAACTTGCAAACCTTTCTCCATCTTTAATGTATTCCTTGTAATAAATTAATCTAGTCATTCCAAGTATTCGAAAACAAAGATTTCCAATTTTTGACAATTTGTGAGGTTGAAAGTCTACCATGCTCATTTCCAATTTTCCATTTTCATTTAAACGTGGAAGTCGATGACGAGGACAGGGAACGAAATGAAAGAGTTGTGGACAGGAAAAAATGAAATTTATTATCTAAAAATGAATTAAAAAATAAAAATAAAATTACAAAGAAAACCTGTGGAAGAAGAAAAAGCAACAAAGTTTTTGAAAAACGTCCAGTTAAAGCAGAAACTGCAATTGTCATTCCAGCCCAATAACAATAAGTATCGCCAACAAATGCTTTGGCTGGATATTTGTTGATAATAAATAAAGCTGTTGATGTGCCAATAAAAGGAAGAATAAAACAAAGGGAAAGAACGTGATGCCATAATTGTATTGAATCTATTGAACGGATAACCTAAAAATGAGGAATTAAATGAAAAATTTGTAGAATGAAAGAGAACGATGTCTACAAATCAAATACAAGACCCAGACATTTCAATCAAAAAAGGAAATCATTTAGAGTAACTATGAATTCGATTAAGTACCATTCGATACCATTAGGTACCATACTTAGGTATCATTCGATAGAGGACCCTTGCAAAATGACTGTTGGCCGAGTTATAGCCATTCAAATTTGGACCGCAGTGAATTATAGGGGTAAAGGAGCAACTTCTCTTTTCTTTTCCCTACTCAGAAAACCAAAAAAATTTTCGAAAAATATTCAAAAAATAACCTGAATTGTATTAAAAACCGCAATACTAGCTGTAATAACCAAAGACTGTCCAACCTCAACTCCATTAATTCCAGCAATTATATTAATTGCATTAGTGCAAAAAATAACCAGAGAAACCATATAAACATAATAAAACGGCCCAATATCCAAAAAGCTAGCACCTCCCAAATATTTTTGTAAAAAATGTGGCAATAAAACAGCTGTGGAATTTTCTGAAAAAATTAATTAAAAGAATTTAAATATTTTCAAACTTGAAAGAAGGTAAACTAAAAGAAGAGGCATAGAAGAAAGTGTTGGAAATAAAAGTTTGTGGCGCCAACGAAGGTCAAGAATATCATCTGCAAATCCCAATAAAACAGCTGTACAGATACTTACAAGTCCAGCCAAAAGAGACAGCAAATTGAGAAAAGAAGAATTATCACTAAAATGAGCAAAGGAATTAGGAAGGGAAAAAATTTTCATTTCAAAAAAATTTTTCAAAAATTTTGGAATTTATTTTTCCAATTCCAGAGGGAAGGGGCTGTTTCTCAGATACGCCCTTGGTTACTAAAATATTTTTCGAAAAAGAGATACCATTCAATGTTTGTTGATCCATTTTCACCAGTAAATATTGCCCTCTGATTTATTAAATCATAAAAAGGTAGTGGAATAAAAGTGAAAAGAAAAATTAAATAAATCGCTGCAGCGATAACCCCAATAGGTTCTGGTACTGGCTTTTTATCTAACTGAAAATTTGAAATTAAATAAAAAAATACTTTTATAGCAAACCTTACATTGATCTAAACCATAAAGTTTTCGTTGAATAAAAATTGGCAAAAATTGTAACATAAAGTGATAACTTGCCAAACCAGCCAACAAACTCATCAAACTATTTATAAATAAAACAACTAATGCACGCCAAAACATTTTTATTGGATCTGTATCAGAATTTTTTGCTAATTTATAACTAGAAAATACGACAAAAATTGGGCAAAAACTCTGGCAACTTTAAGGGAACTTTAGTCAGTACTTTGAATGTTGATATTACAAATTTGAATGATTGTTTTGTCAATAAAAAAGAAACTTTTGGAATGAATTCCGCATTTAGTAAAAAAATATCTAAAATGTTTCTCAACTTACGTAAAAACAATAGAATTAACGAAAATCATTTTATTCAATATAATTTTATGAGAACATAATACATGTCAAAATTAAAAATTTACGCTTCAAAAAAATCGGATGGTTGCATACTCAAGACTCCAATTTTATAGTCGAAGAATAAAACCACTGATGTAAGGATAGTTGGCGTCCTAGTATATTCAATCCATTCGCTGTTGGGACCTTGATAACCCATATCCAGAGCAGTTGAGTTGTAAAACGCCCAAGGCACTGCATACTTCACCCCACGCTTAGCATCACATAGCTCACGCGAGTTTTTGAATTTGAAGATGGTGTCAAATATAGTCGCCTCCGCTTTGTTTGCGATCTAAAAAATTAGTGAGAAAATAACCCATAATGTAGAAAAATTTTCACGAAAATACACTTAAAATAACGAAAAATTTTCAATTCTGTAACTGTTTCAGCAACCCAAAATTATTACCTAGTTTTGGCAAGTAATCCCAGAACCCTAGTTTATTAGAATTAACCCTACCAAAGCATTCTTAATAGCATCCTGGTTTTGGAGGTCAATTCCAACATAATCCAAAACGAGAAGTGAGCTTTCTTCCGAAAACTTTTCTTTGGACAACCACTCAACAAATTTATCACCAAGCTTGAGCTCCTCAGCAATCATTTGCGGCGTGTAATCTTTATCGAAGTTTCTTAAAGTAATATTTACATATACAATTTAAACAATTTAAAAATAAACTTTTTATCAATAAAGTCTGGAGATGATGTCATCGTATATAGAGAATAAATTACTTAATCTTTAATCTAAAAACTAGAAAAATATAAGTTTTGTTAAAGAAAAAGAACAAGGAACGTTTGTTGAACCAAAATTAAAATAGAGGACTTTCCAAAACATACTTCAAAAAATCAATTACAAAAATCAAAAAATATAAGAATGAAGACAGAAAAAACAAACATTACAAATATAAAACCAAATAATCGAATAAGAATCTATTGATCTTTTTACAAGCGGAGGATGGCTGAGTCCTGGAACACATATTTTTGTTTAATTTATTAATTTTCAACTTTTTTTAGTAAATTTGGAAATTTAATGTCGTTGGATTATTTATTTAAAAGTGATGAAAAACATTTTATTTATTCAAGAATAAAATGACAATGAAAGGGATGGACACTTACATCATTAAACGACAATAGTCCACATGGTAGGAAATAGAGGAAAACAGACAAAACATACATATTGGCACGAGAAAACAAAAGATAAAAGCCCAAAAAATCAAGTATGAATGAGTTCCTAACAACCTGATCTAAGGAAATCTTGAATTCTCGATTTCATTTCCCAGCAATACTAAAGAAGTTGTCAACGTAATGTTTTAAATAACTCATTAACATTAAAATTTCTCAACTTAAAAACAAAAAAATTCACATAAATTAGAAAACCATTTTATTATAAATAAATTTATGAGAACATAATATTGCGCTTATAAAATCACGCCTCAAAAAAATCGCTTAACGTCATATGCAAAACTCCAGTTTTGTCACTGAAAGAAGTGACAACCGCAGAAAGAATTGTTGGCGTTCGAGTATATTGAATCCATTCGTTGTTGGCGCCTTGATAGCCCTCGACCATAGGAGAAGAGTTGTAAAATGCCCAAGGAACGGCATACTTCACCCGACGCTTAGCATTACGGAGTTGAGTCGAGTCTTGGAACTTGAATATGTTGCCAAAAGCAGTTGCCTCACCACCATTAGCGACCTATCAAATTAAAAAGTTAAGATAACCCAGAATATATCTGGCAATGACAAGTAATACCCGAACCCTAATATATTTCAAATAAAACTAACTAAAGCATTTCTAATCAGCACCCGGTTTTCAAGATCCAAACAGACACCGCCAACAAAATCCAACACCAAAAGAGGGTCGCCATTTTGTTTGGTCAGCCATTCTTCAAATTTTGGACCAAGATTGAGTTTTTCAGCAACAAGTTTTGGAGTCAAATCTGGATCTCGATTTCTTAAAAGAATAAATATTTACAAGTAAACAATTTGAAAATAAACTCTGTATCAATGTCAACAATGTCCAAAGAGGATGCCATTAATAAAGAGAATTAAATTAAACTCAAATCTACTATTTCAAAATCCTCATTAGACCAAAAATCGGAAGTACAAAATATTTTTTCACGAAGTTTGACAAGTGGCATATCTCCTCGGACAAGAAATTTAACTTCCGTTCGATTCTAAAATTTTTTTTTTGTTTTCCAAAAAATCCAAACTTTGAGTGAATCCTGTATTTCTGGAGTGAGATTGTAAGGCTTCAATAACTGAACAGTAAGGACGATGTCTTTATCACAAATAGAGTTGGGAGGAGTGTAATACCTTCTCAACTCCTAAAAACAAACTTTGGTAAATTATTAAAAACAAAAAGGATACTTTGAGTTAATAAACCCCCTCTTTTTTCCTTCCTCAAATTATTAAAAATGGTCAGATTTTGCTTCCTTCCTCAACTTATTCTGGACGTTCACATGAATAAAAGGTTTATAAGGATGTGACTCATCCTTCATTTCTTATATTTTCTATGTCAAACATATAGTGAAGCTGAGGAAGCAAGCAAATTCCGGCTATTTCTAATACCTTGAGATAGAAAGGGGGTATGAACTTAAATTTTAACATAAAAAACCTGTTCTCGATACTTAAAATATTTTCCATTCCTCACAATAGCATTCTTTGTGGCACTAGTCTTATTTGTCCGTCGAATATCGTGAAGAACTCTTGAACAAAAAATTTATAAAAAAACTAAAGTTAAAATACTTGTGTGTCATAAGTTGGCTGTCTTTTGGAGGAAAAGTTATTTCATATTCATCCATAGGGCTATCATCCAAAATTTGAGTTAAAAATCCACTAAAAGAAAAAAATTTCAAAATTTTAGAAATTAAAAAACAAACTCAGCAGTTTCAATGACAGAATTTGATTCTTCATTATTTAATCCACGTGCTGCCAAAAACTGACGAAAAATATCACGAGAATCATGACTTTCGCTTGAACCAAAAAAATTTCGCAAACGATCACTGCGAAAAGTTGCTTCAGCCAAAAACTTTTGGAGGTCAATTATGGGAGAAATAAAATGTTTTTCATCACTTTTAAATAAATTATCCAGCGACATTAAATTTCCAAATTTACTTAAAAAAAAGTTGAAAAATTAATAAATTAAACAAAAATCGGTAATTCCGAGGGCTCTGCTGCAATTTATCCTGTCTGTTCCGTGAGTTGGAATTTTTCGAGTTAGCTCCCACCCAACATAGGTTTACGTTGACCATTTTGAGCCTTTTTATCTCGACTCAGAATAAATGTTTCATTGGAGCCTTTTTGTGCCTACATGATGCCTTTTGTGCCTTTTGATGCCTTTTTGTGCCTACAAGTATTTACTCACATATGTACTAGAGACCGGCGCGGGAGGGACTCCCGCGCGGGATTTTGCGGGATCCCGCTCCCGCAATCCCGCACTTTTTCCGATTTGCGGGATTTTGCGGGAGTGCGGGATTATTCCCGCGGAAGTCCCTCCCGCAGACATTTTTAAAAGTTACTCCCGCATGCGTGATCCCGCAAATGCGATTTTGCCGGTCTCTAATATGTACATATGTAAGGAATAATTATTAAACCCTTTGTGTAAATTTTGTGTTCCAAACCCGAATTTCACCAATAGTGTCTGGTAAAAATATTTTTTCCGGTTTCGGAAGCCAGAGTTTGAAGTTCGTGCTCATGCCGGATTCTTCCGGATAACCCACCAATATAATCGGATCATGAAATAACACGGATTTAGAATCTTAACACAGGATCACGCCAGACTCTAAAAAACGTAAAATGGCGGAGCGGCCAGTTGAGCATGGTCGGTTGAGAGTCAGCCAACTTTAATCGACTATAACTTTTTTAAGCTTGATCGTATCAGAATAAATCTTATATCATTCGAAAGCCCTCGATGAGCCCAATCTTTATCCCAACTGGATAGATAAGTCTGAACACCGGTTAAAAAGTTACGAGTCGATAAGTTCAAGAAATCGTTGTTTTTCACGCTTATCGAATTGTAACTTTTTAAATAGCGATCAAACATAATCCACCCAATTGAAAAAATATAGCGCTTAACGAGGGCTTTCGAATGCTATATGATTCATTAGTATTGGATCAACCAGCAAAAAGTTATAGCCGATCAACGTCGGTTGACGCTCAACTGCCCACGCCCAACTGACCCCAACCCTAAATATGGCCGTTTCGTCTCGAGACTCTTGGTTGCAAAAGGAACAATAGAGTCTCTTATTCGATTATTTTGTTTTTTATTTTTGATGTTCATTTTTAGTACAATCTTTTACATCTTTGTTTTTTGTTTTAATTTTTTGTCGTATGTTCACAAACTCGTACTAGATTTATTTTAGTTCAATAAAGTTTCCCATTCCTTTTCTTTAACAAAACTTTTTAGATTAAAGTTTAATTTAATTCTCTTTATTAATGACTTCATCATTGGACATTGTTGACATTGACACGGAGTTTATTTTTAAATTGTTTACTTGTAAATATTTATTAATTTAAGAAATCGTGATCCAGATTTGACTCCAAAACTTATTGCCGATAAACTCAATCTTGGTCCAAAATTTGAAGAATGGCTGACCAAACAAAATGGCGACCCTCTTCTGGTGTTGGACTTTGTTGGTGGTGATTGTTTGGATCTTGAAAACCGGGTGCTGATTAGAAATGCTTTAGTTAGTTTTATTTGAAATATATTAGGGTTCGGGTATTACTTGTCATTGCCAGATATATTCTGGGTTATCTTAACTTTTTAATTTGATAGGTCGCTAATGGTGGTGAGGCAACTGCTTTTGGCAACATATTCAAGTTCCAGGACTCGACTCAACTCCGTAATGCTAAGCGTCGGGTGAAGTATGCAGTTCCTTGGGCATTTTACAACTCTTCTCCTATGGTCGAGGGCTATCAAGGCGCCAACAACGAATAGATTCAATATACTCGAACGCCAACAATTCTTTCTGCGGTTGTCACTTCTTTCAGTGACAAAACTGGAGTTTTGCATATGACGTTAAGCGATTTTTTTGAGGCGTGATTTTACTGGTGAAAATGGATCAACAAACATTGAATGGTATTTATTTTTTGCGAAAAATATTTTAGTAACCGAGGGCGTATCTGAGAAACGGCCCCTTCCCTCTGGAATTGGGTAAATAAATTCCAAAATTTTTGAAAAAATTTTTTGAAATTAAAATTTTTTCCTTTATTTAAGTGATAAATCTTCTTTTCTCAATTTGCTGTCTCTTTTGGCTGGACTTGTAAGTATCTGTACAGCTGTTTTATTGGGATTTGCAGATGATATACTTGACCTTCGTTGGCGCCACAAACTTTTATTTCCAACACTTTCTTCTATGCCTCTTCTTTTAGTTTACCTTCTTTCAAGTTTGAAAATATTTAAATTCTTTTAATTAATTTTTTCAGAAAATTCCACTGCTGTTTTATTGCCACATTTTTTACAAAAATATTTGGGAGGTGCTAGCTTTTTGGATATTGGACCGTTTTATTATGTTTATATGGTTTCTCTGGTTATTTTTTGTACCAATGCAATTAATATAATTGCTGGAATTAATGGAGTTGAAGTTGGACAGTCTTTGGTTATTACTGCTAGTATTGCTGTTTTCAATACAATTCAGGTTAGTTTTTGAAGGATTTTTGATTTCTTCATTGATTTTTCGGGTAGGATATATAGGAGAACTTACTCCCCTATAATTCATAATCTAGTAGTCCAATCTTGAATGGCTATAACTCGGCCCAAAGTCAGTTTGCAAGAAAACGAATGTAAGGATGATTCACCTAGCAGCATTTAAAACGCTTAGGCGGAGGTTTAAAAACGGTTAGGCAGGGCCTAGCAATAACTGTCAGGAGGTCGCAGGTTCGAATCCTGCCCGGTGGCTAAACTTTTGCGAACTCTTTCTCGAACATGATTTTTCAATAGGAATTCGGGGGTCTTCTATCGAATGGTACCAAAAAATATAGCAAATTTGCTACTATGGTAAACAGTGTTCCTCTGTTGGATCCTTTTTTGATCGAAGTCAGTCATGTTCCTTTTTCATTTTAGGTTATCCGTTCAATAGATTCAATACAATTATGGCATCACGTTCTTTCACTTTGTTTTATTCTTCCTTTTATTGGCACATCAACAGCTTTATTTATTATCAACAAATATCCCGCCAAAGCATTTGTTGGCGATACTTATTGTTATTGGGCCGGAATGACCATTGCAGTTTCTGCTCTAACTGGACGCTTTTCAAAAACTTTGTTGCTTTTTCTTCTTCCACAGGTTAACTTCGTAATTTTATTTTTAAATTCATTTTTAGATAATAAATTTCATTTTTTCTTGCCCACAACTCTTTCATTTAATTCCTTGTCCTCGGCATCGACTTCCACGTTTAAATGAAAATGGAAAATTAGAAATGAGCATGGTGGACTTTCAACCTCATAAATTGACCAAAATTGGAAATCTTTGTTTTCGAATACTTGGAATGGCTAGATTAATTTATTACAAGGAATACATTAAAGATGGAGAAAGGTTTGCAAGTTTTTTTATTTTTTTAATAATAAGTTGCTAATGACAAAACTTTTACTTTGGGATTTGGACAAAATTAGTTTAATCCTGATGTCCTGGATCCAAAAAATCGAATGGTTCCTCGGTTTCAATTTTTTGACCCTATCACTATTTTCGTTCTCCAGCGGCTGTAAAATTTAGACGATTATTAGAAAAGGTTCCCTGAACCAAGACATAACTAATTTCTTTTTAAATTCCTTAAATTTAGTTGGACATCAATGAACAACTTAACAATTCTCAACTTAATATTAAAATTTCGTGGACCTCAATTTGAATGGGAATTGACAAATAAATTTATTATTTTACAAATTTTATGTTCTATATTTGCCTTTTTTTGCCGATTCTGTTTGGCTCGAATTTTCTATGATGAAGTTAATTAAAAAATAAAATTTCTTTAAGTGCTTTAAAAATATGTTAATAAATTGCTTTAAATTTTTATAAAAATTATAGTTAATTTACATTTATTTTTTAAGTAAAAATACAGAAAATTAAGCTTAAAATAAGTAAGGAGTATCGGATATTTAAGAACAAAATACTTAAGAAAAACCTTAAGAACAAATTAATTTATAAGGACTCAGACTGGGAATTTCATTGTTTCTTGTAGTCGAGGTCCCGATGAGATTTCTATTGGTCCATAAGGCTCTTCCTGTTCAATCTCTATTGCTTGCCATTTTTTAAGTTCCAAAAGAGCATAGAATTTCTGCGCGGCTGTCCTACGTGTTGACCCTTTTGTTAATAAGTCGTCGAATGTTATCTAAAAGTATAATTTTTAATTTGGAATTTTTTAAAGGTCTATAGGTGACCAAACTTCTCTTATAAATAGTCAGATTGGGATAAAGGAATATTTGAAGAATTAGAGATTACCTAACTAAATCCAAGTTATAACAAATTTTCTAAATTTTAGCCTTACAAATCAATCCTCTCTATTAAAAACAAGATACCTTATTCTCGCTGTTTGAACGTATTTTAGTTGCAATCGCCTGTAAAACATTTTTCGTTCTGCGAGTAAATAATTCCTCCTCTTCAACTTCCTCTTCATCTTTCTAAAAATTAAAAAATAAATTATTTTAAAGCAATTATATTAAAAAAAACAAACATCAACACGAGCGCGTCTCTTTTCCGATTTCTTTTCCACAGGTGGTGGGGAAGTTAAAGTTTCTGGGACTGTTGGAACTTCCTGTGACACCTCCATTTCTGGTTCTGGAACTAAATTTTCGTTGGCTTCAACAGGTGCACTTTCAGGACGATCCTAAAAACACTTAAAAATTTTATTCAAAAATTATTAAACCTCTACTCGAGCAATTTCTTCCTCAACAATTGTGTCAGACAATTCCAAATCGAGACGCAAATCGCTTTCAGCAATATCATAGGGATCAGCCGCGTGGAGTTCCAAACGTGATTGGTATATCTTAAAAGATATTTTTCCATCACAAAAATTTCTAAGAACCAAAAAAAAACTAACGCGAATAATTTCAGGATCTAAAATCCATTCTGCATTAGCCGGCATCATTAAAATCTTTTCTAGTTGACAATTTTCGCGAAGACGCATTAATTGTTTTGTTGGTGGTGCCAAATCAAGCGGTTGGAGGGTGTCACTGAAAAGTCAAAAAGCTTTTCGAAAATTTCTAAAAAATGAAAATATGAACCATTTTTCACTTTAAAAAATAAAATTTTCTTCTAAGAAGTTTATGAGAAAAATCATAAAATCTTAAAAAAATTTTCCACCCCTCCAAATTAAAAATAAATATATACAAACCTATAATCTGCCATATTAGCTTTCATTTCTTCTCCCGTTAAACTTTTTTGTTCATCAATAATTAATTTGCGCTTTCGTTTATGTCGCATTCTTTCGTGATGTGGCTGCTGCTCAATTGGTTCCAATTGAAAACTTAATTCATTGTTGGGGACTTGCTGCATTTCTCCAACATCCATCGGCTGGTCTTCTATATCGTCTCCTGGCGCCATTGGAGTGGCGGCCGCTTGGTTATTGAGTTCTAATTCTCTTTAAAAATTAAATTAAAATTTTCAAAATTTTTCGCCTTTCAAACCTTCCCAAATCCGAAGCATTAAAAAACAAATCCAAATCTTCAGCAGTCCCAAAATCATTCAAATCGCTATTAAAAAGTTCGAATCCTTCCTTGTCCTTTTGTGGCGGTCCATCTTCTCTAAGAAGACTTTGATCTCGAGGAATCAAAAAACTTTCTCCTGGTGCTGCCACAGAATTGCGAGATTCCCTTCGTTGTTGTTCCATTTCTTCTTCCATTTCTTCAAAAATACTTCGAGAGCGAGCTCGTCTATCTTTCTCTCCAAAATCGTCAAACTTAAATTTGATAAATTAAAATTTGGAATTAAAAAAATTTAGATTAAAAAAATTTAGCAAAGGGTGGGCATGCAACGCGGTTATCTCTTTGCTGACATTTTTCCACTTTTCTCACCTCATTCATTAAAAAAATTTTAGCTAAGGACATTTATTGATTTATTTAAAAAGTTTAGTTCATTACGTGCTCACGCATCTTTACAAGTTACAAAAATTCAAAAGCCAGTTAAAACTGGCAAAAAATCGCTTACCCCTTCTCCATCTGTTGTCGCAACGAAATCAAGGCCTTTGTTGTAAGCATTTGGTCGTTCTTCTCGAAGTGTAATATCATCAATTCGGCTCTGATTTGCTTGAAATTCGCCGAGCGGGCCAAGATCAAAATCATTAATTTCCGGAAGATTGTCATAAAAATCAGTAATCACCTAAAAATTTATGAAAAAATTTAAAAATAAAAACAAAGAGATTACTTCAGGAATGTCAGTACTCCCCATTCTGTCTTCTCTGTCACGAAGAGCAAGGTCACAAGTACTTCCATGTTTAAAAGTCATTTTAAGTTTAATAAAAGCTTCGTTACAATCAGCCAAAACATATTTGGCCTTGCGAGAATAAATTCTGACAATTCCAAGAAGTAAATGTCCAGTAGTTCGCAAAGAAAGTTTGACCTAAAATTAGGCTTATTTCGGTAATAGTTCGGATGAGACCCCCCCCCTTTTTCATTTCTAAAAGTATTAAAAAATGGTCAGTCAGACTTAAGTTATAGAACTCGTCGAGCTGTGTCGAATGACACCAAATTCAACCCCTGCTCTTAACTTTGGGCCGAGATACAGACAAAAACCCTCCGCAAAGAGAAAGGTTTTGCAAAAGCGTCTCACGACTACAATAGGATTACTTTATGTTATAACTTTGTCAAATCTTGTTCAATTATGTTGATTTTGATGTCATTCGAATCAGCTCGACAAGCTATTTCGAATGAACTATTATTTGATTAATCAAATTTTTATCCCGAAAAATAAGCCTGGTCTACCCTGTTATTTTTCAATTTTCAGGGGTCTGTATCTCGGCCCAAAGTTAAGACCGGGGGTTGTTTTTGGTGTCATTCGACACAGCTCGACGGGTTCCATTTTTTAATATTTAAAGATGGAAAAAGGAGGGGGGGGGTCTCATCCGAACTATTACCCTTATTTCCTCAAAATTTATCCAGAAAAAACCTTTGGTTGAATAATTTCTGCAACAGCATCCTGCACATTTGTCTCATAAATTTGAGTTTTTGAAAGTTTCTTTTCCCAATGTGCTGCTAGCCATATTTTTGCAAGCGGGCCTTTTTTGGATAAGACAAATTGGGCATAAAACATAATTAAAGGTTAAGAAATATCCTCAAGTTTATGTAGACAAGTAAAGAGGACGTTACAAAAAATATATAGTAAATCTGAAATTTTTTTAAAATTAATTTTCGTAAAAATTAGAAGAAAAACAAAGCCAAAATTAGAAAAAAGAAAGGCGAAACTCTAGCCAAACCGCCATATTTTCCACACTCTCTCTTCCTTTTAGTTTTTCTTCTCATTCAATATTGGGACAAACTGTCATTAAACAAAACGCCAAATTTATGAAAAGCTTTTAATTCAAAAAGGATTTCCTGAGGAGATTTAATATTTTGCTAAAAGCTTCGTAGTAAAGACAATTGGAAATTGAATACATTTAAAAAATCAAAACATAAATTTATAAACTATCTCAATTTTAATGAACATCTAATCAAACAAACTAATAAATTAAAATTTATTTACAAAAAGACAAGTTAAAAACGGCTCCGATTCGTATTTATTTTGAAAGTCTTACAAATTCCTCACAAATCGACTTTCGTACTTTCAAAATTGAAAACTTACAAAATTCCGTACTTCCAAAAATTCCCATAAAAATTTTTGGGGCATACAGTGCGCTTATTGCAAATAGAATAAGTCGAATGATGAATCATGATAATGAAAATAAATTAGATTTTTTTCTATTTTTGTTATATAAATTCCAGAAAAAAACATAAAAGGAAAAAGAATAATTATGCTAAATAATCCAAAGTCTGCATAAAACAATTACTATGTTAATTTTATGCGCACAAGTGTCTACCTATTGAATATTGAAAATATTAAAGATTTATTCTTCCTCAATTTTTTTATTTTCCATAGAAATTTTTGAAAAAAACATCATTTTTATCCACTCTTACCACACATTATTTGCTGGCATATTATTATTGCTAAGGAACATAGTATTCCTCTTTCAGTTTTCCTCAATTAAGGGATCAATCACCAAATCCTTAATTTTCAAATTTTATTCCTTGAAATGACATAAAAAAAGTTTTTGGCAAAATTATTATTAAAAATTGTGGATGATTTAAACCAAAAGCTGTCAATTGCAGACTAAAATCCGGAATTAGATTCTTAACAGAAAACCCACTCAAAAAGGCATATTATTCCTAAAGAACGTCGTCTGCACACATACAAATATGCCGGAAGTATTTTAGGAGGGGCTAAATGTTGTGTGGTAAGCTTAGATAAAAATGATGGATGTCCTTCATTTACTATGTTTTTCCTCATCTCGTTATGCATATCCCCCTTTTAATGAATTGCGTAAATTTTGAAAATAATTTTTTTTAATTTTTTAGTGTTAAGGCACTGAATGTTCATTCAGAAAAGATTTTTGGTCAGCATTGGCCTTTTAATGGTTTTTTCTTTGTCCGAATGTGATTTTGGAGAACTTAAAATTTTGTTAAATTCAAAGCAATGGCGGCATCTAGAAAATGACTTGAACAACTATAATAGACAAAATTTAGTTGCTAGAGGAGGAATCAATAAATTGAGATGGCCAAATTTTTTGGTAAAATTCTGGAAAAAATTATTTACTCCAAAAAATTTAATTATATGTCAGATTGACCCCATGGAAATTGAAACAAAAGCATCCAAAAGAAATATAGCAACAGGGAGAGGTGATGGATTCAGGCCTGGATGAATTAATAAATTAACAGAAAAGAATCTCTTCAAATTTGTTGTAATAAATATTGAATTTAACGAAGTAAATATTGGGAAATATTTTTTTAGAAATTTTTTTATGGTAAAATGTCTAAAAAGGAGATAAAATAGGTGTTAAAGCACTCAGTTGAGGAAGTTCCTTAAACTAAATTAACTGGTCATTACTAAATTAACCGGTCATTCAAACTCGGATAAGAGGAAGTATTATTTTGAAAAGTTTCCTCGAAAGTCGAAAGAAAGTCGACCTTTCGAATGCCCCTCTAACAAAAAAATAATTAACATAAAATTTCAAATACATTTACATTATTTTATACCCTTTTATTCATTTGCTAATATAATTTTTAAGCAAGAAAAAGGCACTTTGTAATTATGAAAGAAAAATAAAATTAAAAAAGTATGAGCAAAAAAACAAGTCAGATCAGAAAATAGGCAAGAAAGGATGGAAGGAATATATGTATCATCCAAAAAATGGGAGAAGATATGACTGAAAATACAAAAATATTTTTAAATAAGTACAGGATTTGTTTTTTTTGGTCACTTTTTCATTCCTTTTGGTTTTGGAGGCAATGGTGGAGCTATTGCTTCAGAATCAAATGGTGAAGCTGTTGTTGATGAAATTGATAAATTTTGTTGGTTTTCACATGTTGGACTTTTGCCTGAATTTAATGCTGCAAGTTTTTTAGGAGGCCTTGGGGGAGCTGTTGCCTCTGTTGATGCTTCTTTAGTTAATAAATTTAAACGAGGAGGCAATTTTGGAGGAAGTTCCTTTAAAAAAGAAAATTGCTTCTACTAAAGTATAATATGATAAAAACTTACAACTGGAGAATCCACCGAAGATTTTTCATCGCCAACTTCACCTTGAGAACCTTCTGAAGGCAACTTCTTCCGAGCAGATGGCGGCTTTGCCAAAGGAAAAGCAGATGTTGGCGAAAGAAAAGATGGACTTGGTTCTTCACTTGATTGATGATGTTGAATATTTTGATGGTGTTGTGGAGGTGGTGCTGGAGGTTTACGAAAAGTTCCTCCAAATTGAGGGTGTTGTTGTTGTGGAAGCGGTGGTGGAAAGGTAAAATGAGATTCACCTATACATAGAGGGACAGGCGGCTTTCTCCTACTATGAGGATAGGTGGAGGAATTAACGCCTGGAGATGATGAAAGTGGCGGTGATTCGTTGGAGCTGTGTGAGAGGGCTGAAGGCAACATTGCGGCTGCTGCAGCACTTGGTACATATTCGGAAATGAATGCTGGATTGACACGTCCACTGCTAGTTGTATCAGCTAACCAACGAGGGAACTGGCCTAGAAAATAAAAATTGTAACAATGATGATGTCCATGAAGCAAGAATCAAATATTTAATCAAATATTCGCATAAAAACCCTTACCAGGATTTATATCAACAACAGCAAAGTTTTGATCTTCTGTAGTCATTAAAGAAGCTGGGGAATTAGTCGAAGAACCGGAAGGTGGGCTGCTCCAAAACGGGACATTCATATGTGATGGTGAGAGTAAATTGCCACTACCGCTATCCGTTGTTCCAGGTTGGTTTGGAGATCGTGGTGATGAAACAGAAGATTTGGTAGAGCTTTTTGATGCTCGAAGCTGGGTTGGTGTAGCGCTAGGTGCATTTGCGCTGGTTGGAGTTTTTTGTTGTTGTCGAACTCCTGGCGACTTCAAAGCCTCAAGTGAATGTTTGGGCTTCTGAAAGATAGTTTAAAATAAAATTATTAAATTTATGTGAGAAGCGAATCCCTGTGTTAAATTTGGAAAAAAATCCAGTGCCCATTTAATCTTCAGGTAACACAAAAATCAAACTAGGCAACATACCGGATTAGGTATTTCTCCATTTTTTGGTTCAATTTTGCTAGACCTATTGTACAGGTATTCCTCAAAATCGTCTTTGTCTTTAAAGCCATTGAGAGGGTTGATAGATTCGAAGAAATGCTGAAAAATAAAAATTGAAAAACACAAAAAACTATTTAATTTTAATAAAATATTTATATTTTGATCAAAAATTAGACACCAATAATCGTCCAAATCCGCTAGTTTTCCTTTCAGTCGATCCGTCATTCCTCAAATCAATTCTCGTCCGACTTCTTGAATTTACTGACGATTTTCTTCTTACATTTAATTTATGAAAAGAATTTGGACGAGAATATAAAAAATTATTTACACATTCTTCTTTAACAGAAAAATTTTCGGAAGGAGGCGCAGAAGATGATTTATGTAGTCTTTAAAAGTTTTTTTTTGTTTGAAAGAATAAAAAGGGGCAAAGAAAAAAAACAAACACCTTTCAACATTAGAAACAGAACATGTTCGAGAAATTCTGCCAGAAAAACGTGCAAAATTTATTTGTGGAATACTCACAACAGAACATTTATTAGCAATACTAACTTTGCGATACAAACTTGCTGAAGAAGAAAAAAAATATTTTTAGAAACAAAATTTCTTCAAAAAGAGAAACCATGTTTCCGTCGATTTTCAGTAGGAAACATTAAATAATCATAACCACCATTTGTGGAAGAAAAACAATTATTAAAAATAGGTTCAGCAGCTTCACAAAAAAATGAAAACATTGCAACCATTTGACCAGAAAAAATTTTTTTTTAATTTGGAACAATGAAAGTAAAAATAAAAAGAAATATCCAAAAATAGGGTTAAAGTGTTGCTGATCAAGATGAATTAAATTTAAAAATTAATTAGATTTTAAAATAAAAAAAAGAGGAGGAAAGTGGACGACGAAGAAAAGAAGAAAATAGTTTATACTCTAAAAAAGATAAACGTCGTTGGACACATTAAGAGATTGATTGTAATGAAACAGGAGGAGTATATGTATGTGTTTTCGAGAATGAAGAAAGGAAAGGAAAGAAATCTGTTTTGATTACTAAAAGGTTTTCTTTCTCTCGCACTCTCCCTTTCCGATTCTAAATCGGAAGAAGCAATTTAAATTGAAAAAAAGAAGAAAAGAAGATAATCAGTGTGTAAGGCCATTTTAGTGGGCGGCGAGTAACTAACTACTTCGCCTTTTTCCTTTCGAGAGCAATGAATTGTGCGGTAAATTTTAAGAAAGAAGACTAAATGAAAAGCGTCAGTTGGCTACTTTCCTTCTTCAAACTAATCAACGAAGCCAAATATTGTTTAGAAAAAGATCAATGAGAGCTTACTTAATATATACCACAATTAACGAGATAAATTGCAACGAAAAATAAAAAAGTGATCAAATTGGAGGGGTAATCTATATATCTTTTTTCTAATCTTTAAACATCTTTATGATCCTTAAAACTTTAACAATTTAAATATAGTTGCAGAAAAGAGAAGCGACATTTGCAATTAAAACTCACGAGATTTGTTGTGTTCTACTATGTTAAATGAATGATTATTTAGTTTAGAAGGAAAGAAACTATTTTTTATTAGTAGCAATAAGGAAGAAATTTTAAACGTAATTAAAGAGGTATTTTTGTCATTACTAAAACACGTAATCAAACGAAGATGAAAAAACTAAATAAGAATTAATCAAAAATAGAAAACATCAAAATTTTTCAGTAAATTTCTTTAAAAAAATTTTAATTAAAAAAAACCCCACCCGAATTGTCGGTTCCATTTTGAGTGGATAAGGCTGGTTTTGATACATTTGAATTTCACGGATTATAGCAGCAATTTTGCGACATTTAACAAAGGAAATAATTCTTTGAGAGACGTTTAAGCGTTCATTGAGTTTGGATTTTTGGGGCAATCTTGGGGATGAGTTTTTGTCTGATTCAGCTTCTGGTGTAGAGACATCAGTTTTCTGAAATAAACGTTAAAGGAATTTTAGATAAGTTCTCAAAGACAAAACAATGTGTCAAATTAAAGAGGATGCGGCTCTCAGGGATGACAATAAAGATTAGTTAAAGCCACATAAATTTAAATAAACATAAGTCGGTTAAAAGGAATAGAATACATTAAAAAACGGATTCATAAAAAATTTACCGGTTGTTGATCAGTATTTGGAGAGGCATTTTGTTGTTTTTGTTGGTTTGCCTTGTTATCTCGATTTTCTAGTTGTTTAAGACTTTCCAAGCGAAGAACAATTTGAGTCAAATAAGTGCCTAAAAAGGGAAGATATTTAATAATTAAAAAAATAAAAACCAGCAAAAGGTACACACGGCGGATTTATTGACCGAAGACGATGTAATAATTCACTTAAATGTCCATCACCACATAATTGAACAAAACGATCATACCAAGATTTTTTCTCCTTCTCAAGGCGCTTAAATAAGTAAATTACAAAAAAGGAAAGGATTTCTTTAGAAAATATTTAAAACAATTTTCTTCTATACTTACCGACTTGCTCTCTTCTAAACGATATACTGGTTGACAATTAAGAGCCGAGAAAAAAGCAATCAATCCATTAAAATTATTCAATTCCTCAAAAACAAACATAATTTCAAGAACGCGTGAAAACATTTCGGCTCTCTCGTCTAAAGATTCAGTTTCTACTATAGATTTAGCGACCCAATAGGTTAACTAAAAAGTTATTAATTTATTAATAAATTGATTTATAATTTACATTTGTGCTGTGGTCAATAAATTTTAGGAGCTGAGGGCTTCTTTGGTATTTGTCTTGTTTTGTCCAAGCAGCATCCACTAATTCTAAAAAAAATTGGAATAAGTGAACATACAGTTCGAGTAAAACAAACCAAAAGGTTTAATAGCACGATAAAGACTAAAATGAAGCAAAGTAATTTGTCTTGCAATTTCTAATGGATGGAGTGTCAACATATCATAATTAGCAATATCGCCTTCTTTTGCAAAGTGCCAAACGGGCTATAAAAACAGAGGATACAATTTTAGATCATATATCAGGAAAGGATAATTAGGTAAGGGATAAATGGAAACTTTTCTCCAAAAATGGGATTGAGACAAATCAAAAAATAATCCAAATTTAAACATTATACCTCTGGAATATTAGGAGCAAAACCACCAGTTCCAGCAACTTGTAAACTGTCATTGTTTATTGGTTTTTGTAAAGTTCCATCTGCAGAACTTGAATTACGTTGTTTTCTTTTAATTACATCCTTTATAAATTAAAGAAATTAAAATTATAAATCCAATATTTTTACTTGAATTTTAGTACACCATTTTTTGTGATTTGTTGTCAATTTAATTGTAGTATCTTTGCCGTTAAGAAAGTCAACAAGTTTTTGTAGGAGATCGGGGTCATTTTCGAAGTCATAAAAGTGGTTACTGACCCAATGATTTAAAACACTCAAAACTCTAGAAAATAAAATAATTTTAGAAAAAAAAAGGAAAAATAAACAAACTTGAGTTGAATTGGTTTTTGATATTCTTGTCGAAAACGGTGAAATGCCTGCTCCAATTCTGCCGGAGAAAGGCTTTGATAAGCTGGAGAAGTGCTGACAACATCCCCCGAAGTTCTTTAGAAGAAAAATAAACTAATAACTAAAAATTAAATATAAATAAACCGATTCTGTTGATGTTGTGTAGCTAATACAACACTCATATGTGGATCTAGTGAAGCAAATGGATGGGGGGTTGGAATTGTAAAACGTTCAATAAGCAAAGAAAAAAGTTCGGAGGAAGAACAGAATGATCGATATGTTATCATAAAAGTTTTGACAAATTCATTATCTGTATATCTAAAAGAAAAAATTGCTGTAAAATATCGAAAAAAATAACGAACCTTGGAAATGTGAGACGTTCAATTAATTTCAAAATGGTGCCTGAACGCACAACAGGAATACCACTATTATGGGTATAATCTTCAAAAATTATATTCTCTTCTGTATCCGGCTCTGCATAGCGATATTCACAAACAGTAGGTACAATAAGTGGAATACGTTTTTCTTCTTCTTTTAAATAAGCTTCCAACATGCGATGTAAAACGCTAAAAATACAATTACATTATAGCTTAAAAGTCTAAAAAATTCCTTTGGTTGAGGCAAAAAAAGAAGTCCCAGTAAATTTTAAAAAAATCAACAAAAATTACCCAGCAGTCTGCATTTCAACCAAAGAAGTCATCCAAGCTTCTTTGTCTTCCGGTGTTTGACAAAATAAAGTAACAATATTCATATATTCGTCATTACTCCCCTTTGCTGTTGTACATATTTTAAAAGCATTTTTTACTTCATCATCGTCTTCTAAATCAATTATATCTGATCGTCGAATGTATAATTTATCTTTAAATTTGTATGAGGCAGATGTTGAAGATAAATATTGGCTTCCAGTAACATTTCCTTTTGTGTTATGGTTTTTAAGTGATTTACATATAACCAGCAAGTGGTCAAAGAGAAAAACATATCTTTCAGTCCAATTAGATCGAGTACGGAGAATATTATCTAGAAACTAGTAAAATTAGGATTTGTATTGAAAGATAATTAAAAAAACAAGGATTTAGAGTTTTTGGTTTGTAGCAGTAATAACAAGAAGTTTAAGGGAATGAGAGAGTGGGTCAGAACAATCGGGGGTGTTAGAACTAGGAACCAGAGGTGGGTCGGAACAGTCAGAGGTGTCGGAAATCGGAAGAGCCGGAAATCTGAACTGGCTCAAAAGTCGGAAATCGGAAATCGAAATTTTTTTCGGAAATCGGAAGGAAAAACACCGGAAATCGGAATTCCGACCCACCTCTGCTATGAACAAGCACAGATTGTGGAAATTGGAATTAAGACTCAAATTTGGTAAAAGGAAATTCTTTATAGGACGATCGACTAGAATAGAAAAGACCCATTCCAAATTACCTGCAATTGTCGGCGAATTCCTCATCTGGAAAAGTTCCCCTTCTCTTATAAACATATTACACATATATCCAATTTCTTTGCCTTCCCAGCCCTCTAAAATAAAAAAAATATACAAGGATTTTATCTAACAATAAACCAATGCTTCGTTGTATATGTTGGATAACATTCATATGAAAAGATCGAGTATTGTCTCTCCGAATGCCACGAGAATATTTTTCGCTTCTTAAAAATATAAATTTGAGCTAAAAATTAATTAAAAAAACATGTGTGGCGCAATTGGAAGTTTAAGATCTTGAATTCGTTTCCCAACAACATTTAAATACATTGCTGTATTGTAAAGGTCTTTTTGATCAGTTTCTTGTTCTGTTGCACCCATCATTAGCTTAAAAAAGTTTTTATAAATAAATAGAAATTTAAAAAACCTTAACATATTCCCCATAACATCTAAAATGTGCCATTACAGAATAAAGTAAAGAAGGCAAAACATATTTGACAGCCATTCGGAAAGTATGCCCTCCTGGAGTGCCACTATAAATTCTATCTTCAATCTGAAAATTAGGGAAAAAATTAAGGGCTATCGAGATTAAGGGTCATTTTTGATCAGAAAATGATCGCCAAAAATTCCCGAAAAATTTTTCCCGAAACAAATTTCCGATGAAAACGATGAATAAAAAAATTCTTTAAAAACTATTAGCTGCGAAAAATAATTTGAACAATAAATTTCAATAAAACTTACATCAAAATACTCCAAATAAGTTGGCTCTTTCATCATTCTTTCAATTTTCTTATTAAGCGGTTCTTTAAAAACTTCCTTAAATTAAAAAAAAATTTATTAAAATTATGTTTTTTAACCAAACCATAAATTGAAGATAAACATCAAATTCACACCCCTCTGCCAATTCCCAAAGTCCCATTCCAAGCAATGGGGGACTTGCCATATCAATTCCGTCCTCGATTGTTCGATGTATTTTTATTGTAAGTTCATAAATTTCGTGAACATTTCCAAATATTCCAGCAATATAATTGTCTTTAGAAGGGGAACTTCCTATTATTCCTGCCTCCAAACGACGTTTAAAAACATTAACAATCATACTAAGGTCGCGAATAAAACGCATTTCGTCTTGTTTGAATTCATTGCAAAGCTAAATTTAAGAGAAATAATTTTAAAAAATATTTAAATAAAACCTTTTCATAATATTGACTTTTGTCAGATTCTTGTACATGTTGGTCAACAGAAATTGAGGAAGATATAGACGGCTAAAAATTAAATAAGAATTTTTTAAATGAATAAAATATTAAAAATATTAGTTAGGTATATGACATTTTAACTCAAACATCAAATAGAAAACTTAACGGAAAAAATATAGAATAAAAATTAACGTGGTTATAAGAAACAATTTTTTAGAGGATTTCTAACGAACTGAAAATTTAGACGAGGAAACCCCAAACTTAATTTAAAAAGTATATATTTTTTATTATTATTTAAAGTAAACCTTTCAGTTAAGAAAATTAAAAATCTAATCAATTAAAAAAATTAACTGTATGCGCAGCTGGAGAAGATTGTGTAGTATTTGTAAAAACTCCTGCCAAAGACAATTCCTCCTCATTTCCATAAAGAATTTCAAGTAGATCAGCTAGCCCCTAATAATTTAAAATCATAAAAAAA